>BHFT01074153.1:0-10039 GCA_004320025.1 Laticauda laticaudata | reverse complement strand
TACATTTACTGTACAGTGTATCTGTGTGCTGTGTGTGTATTATTCAAACACTACTCTCAAATACGTTTCCCTGTATGCACTCATTCTCCTAACAGGGAATTACCTCAATTAAATGGGAGGCTGTGGGGAAGGCAGACAAATGGACTGGGCCATGGGCTCTGCATGGGAGGCCACAGGGAAGGCAGGCAAGCTGGTTAGGCCATGGGAGACATATGGCAGGCTACAGGAAAGGCAGACAAGAGGGCTGAGCTTCTGGCATCACGTGGAAGCCGCAGGAAAGGCAGGCAAGTGGGCTGGGCCATGAAAGGTGTGTGGGAGGCAGCTGGGTGAGAAGCAAAGGAAGGCTCATCAGGCATAATTCAGCTGGCTGCGTGGTCGAGGCAAGCAAGGGAACCAGAGAGCAGCAGCAGCTATGTTACGGGTGTGACTCTGAGCACCAGCCAAGATGGTGAGGTGAGATAAGAAGTGACTGGGAGGAGTGGGGCATGGCAGAACAGGGATGGGCAGGGCCATCCATTGGTGGGATCACAAAAACTTAACAACCAATTCATCTGAATTGGTCTGAATCAGTTGAATTCCACTTCTGTGTCTATCTGAGTAGAATGTACATTGATTTTTCTATGAGTTCACTTTTCCTCATATGTCTTCAAATGATAATTCTTCTGTCATTTTAAAGAAAGTCCTTGGTAGAGTTTTTTTGTGCCTTTTTACCTATTTTCCTACTTCTATAGTCCAATTTTCATCCACAATTGTATTTAAATCTCCTAGTACACAAATATTTTCATTGTCCATTTCAATTATTTTGGTATGAAGTTTTTTTGTAAAATTCTGGTTTGTTGTTTGGTGTATATATTGTCATCATCAGTATTTGTTTTTGATTTATTATTACCACCACCATCAATATTCTCCCTTCTATAATATATTTTTTTGAAAGAAGTTTTCACTACTATATCTATCCCTTAAAAGGTATTTACTTCCTAGAAAGTAAAAAAAAATATGGTTGCATTTGGCATTTGAGTTTAATGTTTTGAGTTTTTTAATTAAGCAAAATACATTTAAAAAATCAATTTTTTTGGACATTAACTTTCACAAACTAGAGGGTTTACAGTGATTATTTAAGATACTACAATATGCAAAGTTGTTTATTTAATGTATCTGATCTTTAGAATAAGAAGCTACCATGGAATTCTTCTAGACCGTTGTATGGGCTCCCCCAAACCTGTTGGGTCCTTGGGATACTCTGAGCTTGGTTGCTTTTCCTGCAGATGTTTCATTATTAAGTTAGATAAATGTTGTTGGAAGAAATATCCACCTAATTCAGTTCCAAGCTAGGAGAAAGACATTGGAAACTTGGAGGCTGATTGGAAAGATGGTTTAATGATGAAGCAGAAGTACATGGATGGTTCTGAGCAGCTGACCACATGGAGTTGAGAGTGACGGGTTTTTATACCTTCTCTTGGGTTTTGCACTTGAACTTCCTGTTCCTGTTCCTGTGCAAGAACATGTATTCTGTTGGCTGTTGTCAGATTCCCATGGGGCCATGTACAAATCCTAGCAGTTGCCTAAGCTAAGTTTGGTTGAAGTTTGTGAGGGTGGTGCAATGAAGGGGCGTTGGGCAATTCTTATTGTGATTGAGAGCTAATCCTACCTTTATTGGACCTTGGGTGAGGGTATTTGCTTATGAATAGAACTAGCTATCTCTTTATCTCTTAAATACTGAGATTTGCTGAGGGCTATTAAGAAAGGTGGGGGCTGCTTTCCAAGAGCATTGTTAAGTTCTGGTGAAGAATGGAGATAAGGCCAGAGTAATTTCCAACAGCTCTTTATTCAATATTGCCTGTGAGGCAGCTGAGCTCCCTGGCTGACACAGCTCCTTTTTATATGAAACTGATCAGCCAAACAACCAATCAGGAGAGAGTATTTTCCCACTCCAATGGAGGACCAGAATGAGAACTTCAACTGACAACTATACACTATATACATACATAACATCCTCCCCACCCAGACAGAGCATTATGGTGATCAAAATAACAATTTAACATATGTAGTCTTTTTGATGTGTCCATCCCGACCTATGAGGTTCTGTCTCCAGACTAGTAGCTTTGGAGCCTTAACTAGGTGGAGTGGCTGATGCTACTTCAGGTGCAGCTGGTGGCAGCAGCAAGGTCATGGTCACTGGTGTATCTAACACAAGAGGAACCAAGTCAACAGGCATCTGTGAGTCACCATAGTCCCTTGTCAGTACCATTGCTTGTGGTGGCTGAGAATGACCACAGCTGGCTGGTTGAGTCTGCAGGGACCTCTGAGGAGTAAGCTGGGTGCAGCCGGTCAAAGTCAATCCTCAGGCAACGACCCATTAGGAGTTCGGGTGGACTCCTGTTGGTAGTTCAGCTTATGTGATGTGCTGGACCAGAAGGTACTTGGCTATCCATGTTTGCCAGTCCTCCGGGCCCAACCTTGCCAGTGCTTCCTTTGCTGATCAGACCATCTGCTTAGCCTGCCTGTTGCTCGCAGGATGAATGGTGCAATTAGGCCTGATGAAATGGTGCAATTTGGCCTGATGAATACCATGACTCACTAGGAACAGCTCGAACTGGCTTGATGTGAGCTGTGCCCCATTGTCTGAAATGAGGACATCTGGCAGTCTGTAAATTGCAAACAGCCTTTTAAGGGCCTTGATCACGGCACTGATGTCATGAGTATCACCTCAAGCCATTTTGAGTAGGCATCCACAACCACCTTAAAAGTCTGTCCATGCAAAGGCCCTTTAAAGTCAATATGCATTTTTGACCAAGTTGTCCTGGATGCTTCCCACTTGTGTCCTGGAGAGAATGGGGGGGGGGTGTGGCCTTGACTCTTGGCAAGGCTGACAAGATGCAATCCAATCAGAAATGGGCTTGTCTAAGTTGGGCCACCATAACTGCAGACAAGTGCCTTCATCTGCACAATGCCTGCGTGGCCTACATGAAAAGCTTCCAAAACTGGCTGCTGCGGCCTCTGGGGTACCATCACATGATTCCCCCAGAGTAGCCAGACCCATTGAGCAGACAGCTCATGTTGCCAGAAAGAACTCTGTGCTGACTGACCCTTTCACCCACCCCCTTCACACTCAGCTGAGCACTTGGGCGATGACATGGTCCTTTGTGGAATGTTCAGCAATCTCTGATGCCAGACAGCAGGTCTTCAATTAATAAAACAGATGATGCTGGAGCCAGATCCTCCACAACGGTTGGGAGCAGGTATCAGCTGAGGGCATCAGCAAAGCTAGGTGTCTTACCCAGCTGATGCAGGAGGACGTAGCTGTATACAGCTAGGAACACAGTCCAGTGCAGCATGCGTGGGGACAAAACTTGTTGTGTTTGGCAGTCCATGATGTGCAGGCCCAGTAGTGGCTTGTGATCAGTCACAAGGTCAAATGGTTTGCCATAGAGGTGTTCATGAAAGTGTTTGACTCCAGTCAAAACTGGCTGTAGTTTTGTTTAGCCAATGACAAGGTCCGTGAGAAGAAAGCAACTGGGGCCTCTCTTCCATCTGGGAATCAGTGGCTTAAAATAGCACTGATGCCAAATGGAGAGGTGAGAACCAAGGGAAGATTCTCGTTGTACTGCACCAGGACTCTGTTTGAAGATAGTTAGCTTCCTGACAGTAGAGAAGGTAGCAGCTTCTTTTGACCCCAGGACCAAGACATCTTCTTGTCGAGCAAGTGATGGAGAGGCTCAGCTATGGAAGTTTTGTGTGGCAAGAAGCTGCTGTAGAAATTTAGGAGTCCCAAGAATGCCTGGAGTTCAGTCTTTGTTCTTGGGTGTGGGAAATTCCTGGATGGCTTGGATCTTTGCCTGTGTAGGATATAACCCAGAGGCATTGATAAAGTAGCCTAAGGAACTCTACCTATGGAACTTGCTTGGTGATCATATGACCATCTGGGCGTGGCCAACTCAACATCACTTCTTTGGCCTAATGTCTTTAAGTATTAAAAAAAGATATACCAAAACAAAAGGTAGTTTATTATTTTATCTCTTTAATGCTTAAATAATAAAAAGATATACAAAACTAGATTTTGTTACAACAATGTTTTAAAATATTAATCAAAAACTATTACATAATATTTTACAAAAAACAACAAAACTGTTAAAGTATTGCCAAATTGCTTTTTTACTGACGTCCTCACTTGCAGTTTTCTTTTGTTTTACATGAGCATCATAAATTGTATGATGTGCCTGTAACCATTTCTTTACTATAGGAACAGAGTCCCATTCTTGCAGAGGTAAGCCAATTAGATTGATTGTCAGTAGGTTTGTTATATTGGAAACTATTAGCTGACTTCTGCCCTCTGAACATATTATGTCATCTGCGAGAAATGTTCACCTTTCCGCCTCTACTGAGCTGACTGCAATAGTCCCAACAATATCTCTAGCCTTTTTAATGCTGCAAGGAATTGTATATTTTTCTGAATCTTTTAATACATTTTCTTTGAAATCACAATAATCGTTAATATTGATTTCATAACTGAAAATTTCACCAAATGCAACCAATCGTTCTTCAGCTGCTCTCCATGGAACCATCACTTCTTCAGTGTTCCAATAATCTGGTTCCAAATAATTCAGAAATTTTAATTTATCAGTATCTTTAAATTGGCAGCCTGTTTTTAAATGTTCGCAATCCATCAATCTTTTCTTCAAATTGGTTACAATGCTTTCTATAAGTCCTTCACAAAGAAGTCCCACTAATTGATGACTTTATATTTTTATATTTATATTTTTAAAGGTTTCTGAAGTAATTAATCCATCAACCTTTTTTTTATATGCACCCTTTTCCTTTATAAGCATTTCAAATTATTTAATTGATCTTACCACAAGTTTTTCAGCTTTTATAATATCTATGTTTCTTGCTTGCAATGCAACTGAAAGAAGAGATATTTCAGTTAGGACATCAGTCATCAAGGCCAATTCTGTGAGAAAATATGTGTTTTCAAGACGGGCAGCCACATTTTTTATTTAAACAGAAAAACTGATGTAGTACTGGATAAGCACACCACATAGCTAGGGTTGATCTCAGGGAGCCCATCTTGGTCCAAAAACTCTACCAATCTTTATAATTGCAATCTCAAGTTATTCGGAAATTTTGTTAAGTTCAACTAGTTCTTATTTGATTGATGGAAAATAGAATATATTTTATCCATAAAGGTTTGAAAATGATTTACTTGCTTAATTTCCCTAATAGAATCATCTAAAACAAGTTGCAGATGATGGTTTAAGCAGTGCCACATAATAATGTTTGGAAAGTCTTTGGCTATCCTAGTGCTTACCCCAGATTTTCTCCTAAGCACAACACTGGCATCATGAGAGCAAAATCCAATCAAATATTTCCCTAGATAGTTCTTATTAAACCCAACTTTATTCAGACTTTCCATAATTGAACAACATGTCTCTGCATCTTATTTTTCCAATTCTACTAGTTCAAGGAAAATTGTTGGTGAGAAAACTGAAGCCTCAACTTGTAAGTATAGTATAAGAACTAGTTTGGAAGATATCGTTGAGGCTTCATCGATGATTAAACAGATTTTGTGAGTTTTTTCAATAATTTTGCTAAATAAATGTTTCCTAATATCTTTTGCAATGAAATCTACTATTGCAACTGCAGTTTTGCATGAATGCAACACTATTCCCAAATCTAAATGATTTTTAATTTGCAATTCAATCAGATCTTCTACATATGAAAATGGTCTTGCACATTTGTGCCAGACTGTACACTGTAGTAAACACTTTACATGTACTACCCAAATATTTCTCAGTTATCTTATCCTTTGCTTATCACATCCTGCTCACATTGCTTCAATTTCTCTGTACAAATGAGAAATGTTCCGAGAGGGTGGAGCTGGCGTCGCGGTGGTTGGACGGGTGATCGGACGGGCGATCTTGATCCTCCAAGATCACATCAATATCTCAGCTGCTGGTCGGTCCCCACGGACCTAAACCGTCCTGTAAAGACAGTGATTGACAAGGGCATGTCCTGTTGATCCCAGGGACATCACAAAGTCCCTGGTTGATCCAGGGAAAGCCCTTTTTGCTGGTGGCGGAGAGGCAGCCTTCCAAGCTGCTGAAGCTGGAACAGCTCTGGAATGGAAGAGATTGGAAGAAAGTGTGTCAGTTTGGTGAGATGAACTTTTACTAATTATTTCTTGGAGAGAACACCCAGAAAAAATTAAAGTGGACTAAAAATGAAGAGGAAAGAGTTTAAATGGTGTGATGAATTGTCAAAGTGAAAGTTTTTTTCTTTTTTCCCCTTTTTATTGGAATTTTGAATTTGGAAAAACTGTTTAACTTTAAGCTGGACTGGTATTTTTTAATCTTTTTATTTCTGTTTGTATTTCTTTCTCCTTTTTTTTAACAATCCTTTTGAAAATTCTTTTTTGATTAAGACTCTTTTGCTTGATTTAAAGGCCCTGTCACACTGCCCAATAGATGCAAAACGTTTGTAAAAAGGACACAGCGGACAAGAAAAATGTTCCATCCATTGTTATCCGCTCTCAAAAGGGGCAAAAATTTGTCAATAACCGAGAGCGGATAACAGGAAAGGAACGACGGGGGGAGGACGGCAGGGCGAGAATGAAAGGGGCGGATGCAGAGCGGATGCAGAGCAGATGCGTAGAGGATGCGTTGAGGATGCAGAGCGGCTGCGTAGAGGTGCATAGAGGATGCATAGAGGATGCGTGAGAATGCAGAGCGGATGCAGAGCGGATGCATAGGCGGATGATGCAGATGCGATTTGCATCTGCTTTCATCCTTTCTCTGTCTGTGCTACTAACGCTGACGTGTCCATTCCGCTTCCTCCCTGCGTCGTTTTACCACTGGAATGAGATTTGAGTTGCGTGGATGTGTTAGCGGAGCCCTAGCGGATATAGGACTGCATAAGTGGATTGCAGAACGGATGTCCCCCGTATGCCTAGAGGATGCAGAATGGATGCATTGGATACATTTTCTGCTCAAAAACTGTTTGAGCAGCTCAAAACCTTGTGAGCGGATGAAATGGTCAATAGACGGATGCTGGAACGATAGAGAGGAAGCAAAATGGAGGCAGTGAGTTACAGAACGGAAGCATCGCGTTAACCAACGATGGCAGCTGTTTTCTCTGTTTTACATCCTTTTCCATCCGTTGGTGCAGTGTGACAGGGGGCTTAAGATTTTTATTTTTCTCTTTTAATAAAAGGGGGGGGGATGATTTTACTTTTTTTTTTCTTTAGTTCTGGCTGTAGATGTGAGGAGGGGGAAGTGAAAGTGAAGGAAAGTAAGTAGCATTGCTGCCCAGAGGCTTGGATACATTGTTTCTTTTTTCTTTCACTATCTTTGTTACAATCAAGGATTCTGAGCTGTGTATTGGAAAAGATAGAGATGAGCATGGCAGTTTGTTTTATTCAGGTGCTCATTCCTGAACAGATAGCGGGAGTCTGGAGTTGAAGTTGAAAGAAAGAAGATTGAAGTGACCTGAAAAACTCTGAGCTGATTTATCAAAGAGCCTTGGATATTTGGGCAGCAGAGGCTTGTTTTATATCAAGAATTGCTTTTTACGCTTTTGCCTCCCTTTCTACCCCCCACCCCCCCGTTGGTCTTTTTTTTTTTTCTCTCTCTTTACATTGGATTTTGATGTTTTTAAACCGGAACCGAATGTAAATCTTTTATTTTTGTTTTCTTTTTGTTTATTAAGAGAAGACATATAGAATATTTTTCTTTCTCTTTTTCCTTTTTTATCATTGATTTTTTTACTTTTTACATTTACCATTGTAACTATTGGATTAAGGGTATACAAGTGCTTGAAGACTTTCTTTTTTCCTTTGGAGTGGCAACTGTTTGCCTTCATCTTTTTCCGCTTTTTTTCTTTTCCGCTCTTTTTTCTTTTTTTCTCTCTCTCTCTTTCTTTACAGATAAGCATTATAAGATGAGTAGAAAGACAACAGCTCCCAGGCTTCTTCTATACCAACCCCATCACCATCTGGAGGACCACAATCTATACAGATAAATATAACAAGAAAAAGAGAAAAAGAAGGAGTGACATTATAGATGATTATGCAAGGAATCCAGAGATTGAGCAAAAATTAAAGAAAAGAACGATGAGAAAGTGGAAAATATTTAACAGATGATGATGAAATATGAAGACAGATTTTAAAAAATTGAAGAAGATATACAAAGAGATAAGAAAATTGGAGACGTTTGATATTCGATTGAGTGATATTGAGAAGAGCAGATGTGAACCATTAGGATGGGAAATAGAGAAATCAGAATTTTATCTAGGATTTCAAATATAGAAGAAGGAAAAAGGTGAAACTTGCCTGAAATAATGGCAGAAATTTTGGCAGAAGCACTGGAAATAAACCAAAGAAAAGTATGGATGGGATGGATGAAGTGTTTCTGTCTATACAGATATGCAACAAGGAATAGACTACCAAGAGAAGTTCACATGAGATTTCCTAAGAAGATTATTAGACACAGAATACTCCAGGTGGTGAGAGAGAAACACTAAAATATAAAGACAAAGAAATTGTGGTGCTGAAACAGATACCAAGAAGATATGAGAGATGACAAGAGAATATTATTCTTGACTAAAGAGTTACTTAAAAGAGGAGTAAACTGCAGATGGTTGATGCCAGAAGGCTCTTGTTCACTTGGTGGAACAAAGACATAGATTGACACAGTTTGAAAAAGCTGAGCTATTCTACTTAGAATACTTTAGAAGAAAGGAGGAAGAAGAAAGGAGAGTCACTGATTAATTTTCAAGAGGATTGTATGTACGTAATTGAAAAGAAAAAAGAAGGTGCAGTAGGTGGTGAACCCAGAGAACAACGAGAATTGAGATCTACTAGAGCAATAAAACCCTCTTAATAAAGTCTTAACATGGATAAAAGAAAATTGATTTTGATGAACATAAAATGGACTTAATCTGGCTACTAAAAGAAGGAAAGTATTTCACAAATTAGAAAATAAAATTTGACATAAACTGCTTACAAGAGGTGCATATTAAAAAACAACGATGAATACATATTAAAAACAAGGAAATACTAGGGAAATTATTACATCTCTGGCAACAATCCAAAAAAGAGTGTTGTATTATAATTATTAAAGAAACCATTTTGGCAGAACTAATCTACACAGATGATGTTGGAAGGATTCTTGAATGGTGGAAATAATGGATAACAGCGTTAAAACACTTCTAATTGCAAATTTATTGCCCCAAAATGAAACAAGAAGAATTACCAGAAAATTCACACACAAAATAATTGAATTGAACTATGTTAATATTTGTATGATGGGAGATTTTTATGGAACAGTTATTGACCGGTTGATTATAATACAGAAAACAACAAAGAAAGTTAGAAAGATACTATCAAAATCCTCCTTCAAAAATAAAATATTTAACTTAAAAATACATGGAAGAGAGAGAAACTGCGGAAATAAGTAAATATACTTTTTATTCAAACATGCATACATCCTAGATTGGATGTCAGGAGAATTATTGACTAATATACGGCAGATTGAATATGAAACCATCATTGGCAGATCATATCCAGTGTCAGTTATTTGGAAAGGATACAAGAGGAGATCTAGATAGACTTTAAATAATATGGTATTAAAAGAAAAGACTTCAAAACAGAAAATAGAGAAAGAACTGTTTTTTCTTCAAAGAAAATAGAAAGAGGATATATCTTTATAGAATCTCTGGGACACGATGAAGGCCTACACAAGAGGCTTGTATATGATTATAATAGGAGAAGACCAGAAAACAGAAAAAGACATTTAAGACATTAGAGGATGACTATAAAAGATCGGAAAAAGATTTACAGAAGTCCCCACCAAAAAAAAAATATTAAAAAATAAAATGATATAATAAAACATAAAATGGGACTAATGGAAAAAAATTAGCACAAAAAATTAAAATGCAAAACTAATTACTTTGAAGATGCAAACAAACCAGGCAGAGGTAGCTTATAACTGAGAAAGGAAAGAGAACAAGAAGGATTGGCAATTATAAATAAAGAAGGACAGTTTGC
>BHFT01074148.1:0-25189 GCA_004320025.1 Laticauda laticaudata | reverse complement strand
TCACTTTAACATACATAACCAGGATTACTTATTTTACCTAAACTAGTTAGGGCAAACACTGTTATCCCTAACAATAGCAATAATTTATGCAAAATGTTTTAGATGCAAATATCAAGTAATTGAACCTAGAGACAGGCTGATTCAATTTCACTTTTCAGTAATGCTCAGAGGTGCCATGCATACGGACAGACTAATACAGAAAACAATAGTTAATTGTAGGAGGCTAAATTCGATAAAGTTTACCAAAAAGGAAGATACATTTGGATTGCTTAATTAATAATAAAGACAAGAAATAATTGCTATATATAGTATAAAGAAATAATTATTGGTAAAATAAGCCCAACAATGGAATGCTCCTGTGATTTTTCTAATGGAATGATTAGGTTCATTTCTAAAATATTTAGCTACACAAAGTATGAGAGATTTGTAGAGTTATTTCTGCCAAGTCTTAGAGCAGTACTGTGCATCTGACAAAAATGCCTCAGTCTGGATCAAATCAATAGAATAGCACTTAGACTTATATACCACTTCACAGTGCTTTACAGCCCTCTCTAAGCAGTTCACAGAGTCAGCATATTGCCCCCAACAATCTGGGTCCTCATTTTATCAGCCTCGGAAGGATGGAAGGCTGAGTCAACCTTCAGCCTGGTGAGATTCGAATTGCCAAATTGCAGGCAGCTAGCAGTCAGCAGAAGCAGCTTGCAGTGCTGCGTTCTAACCACTGCACCACCAAGGATACCACCAAGGATAACGGTCTACTCCTTACACCAACCCAGTTCATGCTATCAAACAGCATGGGACTGTCTTATGGATACTAGCGTACAAGATACTAATCAAATCCAATATAGCTTAATGGAACAGGAAGATCTTATTATCCTCAAATTTTATGCATTTGGTATTATTTAAAATTCCAAATAATATGAATGCTCCAAAACTAATTAAATTATGAAAAACTTTTTAAAATGTTCTGAGATTGACTCATAAAAATGTGATATGATCAGAAAAGGGTCAGTTATTATTTGATTTTAAAATCACACTCACTCACATATAAACAGATTCCAGGATTCATAATGAAATGGATAGGCCAGTAAGACATAAATAACTCACTAGCCTGAAGCATAATAAGCAACAGCTGCACCTGCATAGACATAAGCTTGTAAAAGAAGTTGCATTCTTGCCAGTCGATTGTTTAGAATGTGAGGCTACATTCCACTTTCTCACTTTATTTTATTTATCCCATTTATATAATGACAAAATACAAAGATTTCTGGAAGTTTACAACCATAAAAACATAAAGCAGTGCCAATAAAAACAGAGCAATAAAATGCCGTGAAAGTCAAGTCAGTTATCACTGTTACTTCAACCATTAAATAGCATTCAGCAATATAAGGCAACATCAGCTTTCAAAAGCCCTAGGGAGTTATTCTGTCTTGACTGCCTTTTTAAATGAAGCCAGAATTTTCAACAATCTACATTCTTGTGAAAGGCTATTCCATAGACAAGTACCCATACAGAGAAATACCATATCTGCCCACACCAGTCTTCCCACAGTAAGAATCCATAGAATATTGGATAGATTGCTCTACCCTAAGAAGGCTATCCTACAAGCACCTGGGTATCAAGCCACTTAATCTTCTTAGAGGTTAAAACTAGCACTGAATTCTTTTTTCTAAATTCTTCTTTCAAGGAAGGAAGGAGGGAAGGTGGGGTTTCATATTATAACACATTTGCACTAAATAAAAATTATATGTGATCCTATAATAACAATATGTATAGCACACCTTTATAGGTAAAATAGATTTAATGTAATTTTCAATAATGCTACATTTGCAGAAAAGATTTATTGGTGCATTTTAAAGTAATTACATTTTAGTTATAGCCAATTATTCAAAATAGTTATTTATTTGGTTATATCTATTAAGGTCAGAATACATCAAAACAAATCTTTATTGTGACCATATGACCATAATATTTATTGGTCATATAATCATAATATAAGCACTAAATACTACATCATTAATACTAATTGTTTAATGCTGATAGCCTCATTGTGAAAACAGTACAAAAGACTGAGCAAAATAACTGTTCTGCTATGGTCTATTTTTGGACTATCACAGCCAATTCAACCTATAATTCAATACTATTCAACCAAAATTATACTCTTTACTACAAACTATAATGCTTTATTTCTACCTTTTTGCAGGCTTGGTGCCTAGTTGTATTTCCAATATCACATCAATTTATGAGTCTAATTTTAAATTAACAATCCACATGTACCTGGATTGGTTTCATATTGAGCTTTGTGCACTATCATTTGTTGTATAACCTTCTTAACTCTTTCTTTTTTGATGTCTTGTTAACTCCATCCAATCACCATTTCCTGGTATAAATATGTGAAACTATAAAAAGGAATATTTCTGCACATTTTTCATGTGGAAATTACATTCAGGAGAAATATTAAATGCAGTTGGAATAGATTGATTTTGAAGGATAAAACAAGAAGAACCAAGATCATGAGTGAATCAATGATGAATGAATGTGGCAGAGATTTACCAAAACAGTTTGGTCATATAGAAAAAATAATTAGGGTGAAATCATAAAAAACATTGAAGGGAAAAAAATGAATGTGTCAAAAGGAAAGGAAGGATGAAGAAAGTTATAGGCAGATTAAATAGATGAGATTTTTAGAAAGAGAGAGGAGAGAAAAGCAATTTATGAATTGGTATATTAATACAAATTATATTATGAATTGTTGTATGGACATGGTGGAAGAAAATACGGTTTTGCAAAATAGAAAGTTATGAAAAACAATGATTGGTGATTGGTATAAACTAGGATTAGATATGGAATACATTTCATTCTTTTATCATTCCCTTCTCTCATATTTTTACTTTGTATACTATTTCTTACTTTCTTATTCCTTTTCTGCACTTTCCATCACATCGCTTATCTTAAAAGAGATATAGCAAAACTAATAGGTATATAAACACTACTTTTGTCTTCCATACATTAATTTTCAATATACTGTATACTCTTCATTGCATAATGCTAACTGTGTAACATTCATGGCAAACAAAACTTCTTTAATATGTTCACAAGTATTCCTCATAAAATTTGTTCATAAATACATTAAACTGCCAAGTGTGGCCATATATCTAGTCTTACTCCATTCTGAAAATTGGACATTTCACTAAATCACCTTCATTAAATGTGTGCTGTTCTATATTCATGAAAATGCTCTATAATAGTTTCTCTAAATCAACAAACACACAGTGAGCTTTCCTCCCTAATTCATCCATTTCTTTGTGACTTCCTGTAGAGAAAAAAATCTGGCTTGCACAATCTCAATCCTATATAAAGCTGCATTGCCCTTTCCAGATTGTATTTACTGTTCTCTTATGTATCACATCCATCAGAATTGTGCCAGACACTTTCCCAAGCATATTTAACAAATTAATCCCTCAGTAAATTTTGTATTCACTCTACACTTTTGAATCTTCCAAATTCTGGTTACCTTCCAGAAACCACTGGATGACACCTAAATGCAGGAAATACAACAGAATACTTTAAACAAATGTCCTGCCAATGAGAACAATTAATCAGTGGAATGGCTTGCAGACAAAAGTCATAAGTGCTCCATCACTGCAAGTTTTTAAGATGAGATTGGACAGCCATTTGTTTGGAAAAGTATAGGGTCTTCTGCTTGAGAAGGGAGTTGGCCTGGAAGACCTCCAAAATCCCTTCCCACTCTGTTATTCTGTATTCTGCAATCGGTTATTATAAATAAGAGATAGAGTAAGAGCATCCTCGTGTAATTACATCAGGGTGGAGGAGACTGGCAGGTCAAATAATTTCAAGTGAGAACTAAAGTTATTGTAAGATGTAACATTAAAATATGTTACGGTGAAATATTAATACATTTCTGCAGTAATTGCTTTAGGGATATTTGGCTTGCTTTTCAGAATGGAAGTTATGGAGGATCTTTCTGATGGTAAAATTACAGAATCTTAGCCTGCCATTTGTACAGCATCATAGAAATAATTTAAAATGAAATTTTGAGGTTGGCTATTTCCAGTATTAATAGTGAAATACATATACGCCTGACCATCATCTGAGAAAGAAAATGAATGTTTCACTGATATCCAAACTTGTATGCAGGAATGAAACAAAACTGCTGTCCTACAGATTTAGTTACAACTCAGTAAATCACACAAATTAGCAATGCTGAGGCACAATGTAGGAGTATTAACATTCACTACCTTTTTGCATGGCTCCCTAGTTCCATTGTAAACGGTATGACATCATGTTGGCAAAATTATCATTTTAACTGACCAGAATGTTTCCTCAATAATTACTGCGCAATGAAGCTGATTACTCAGAAGGCGTATGGTAGTCCAAAATAGATCCAGAAATAAATAATGTGTTAGAAGCTGAGATATATGAACAATATAGGTAGGCCTCTCAACTTGCAACTGTTCATTTAGTAACCGTTGGGATTTACAATGGCACCAAAAAAAGTTATGACCGTTGTTCACATTTTACAACCATTGTAGCAACTCCATAGTCATGTGATCAAAATTTGGAGGCTTGGCAACTGGTTCATATTATGTTCTGGGGTCACGTTATCATCTTTTGCAACCTTTTGGCAAGCAAAGTCGATAGGAAGGTCAGATTTACTGAGCAACTGTGTTATTAACTTAACAACTCCAGGGATTCACTTAACGGTGGCAAGAAAGGGCATAAAATGGGGCAAAACTCCCTTAACAACTGTCTGGCTTAGCAACAGAAATTTTGGGCTTAAATGTCATTGTAAGTCCAGGACTACCTGTACTTATTTCTCTCAATCCTTTTTTCCTAAAACAACTTTGAATTATATACATTTTTTTATTTGTATAAATTCAGCAGTATAGAATAAGCTGCCCCCTGAGAGGCCAAATAAACTTCCTGAAAATGTCATTTATACATATTACATTATCAAGTCAATAAGATCAAATTATGAGCAATATTCCGAAATCAATGCAATTTGTGATATATGCTTTTTTTTTTGAACACTTTTTTTTTCCAAGAATAAAACGTATTGACTCTTCTATCAACTTTTGTCAGTTGTTAATAGCACTTGTGCAATTACACAAGAGGAGTAAGAATCTCCAGAGGATTCCTCCAAAAAATACCTATGTAGATATATGAATGTAGGTAGATGTGGAATTACACTACTTGCACAGATTTATCTAGAGCTATAATATATAAAGGCCCTGTCATACTGGCCGACGGATGCAAAATGTTCGTAAAAAGGACACAGCGGACAAGAAAAATGTTCCATCCGTTGTTATCCACTCTCAAAAGTGCCCCGAATTTGCATAACAGAGGGACAACGTGGAAAGGAATGGCGGGGGGAGGACGGTAGGGCCGGATGGATAAGCGGATGCTCCATGGAAGCTAGCGGATGGAAGCATGGACATTTTCTGCAATGGGCGTTCAGGGGAGCACGCAGCAAGTGGACGGAACGAAAGAAAGAGCGGATGCAGGAGCGGGATGGGTGGATGAAGCAGGATGCACAGCGGAGAGCCTGGCGGGATGCCTAGGGAAGCCTAGCGAGGATAGCCTAGCAATTCACTGGGCATAGCGGGGAGGATGCATTGGCGTCAGCCCCGCGGATAATAAAGGGAAGCAGCTCCAAGGCAGGTCACCTTCAGAGGGAAAGACTGCTTCCAGATCAGCTTCGCCAGACAGACAGCGATGCCAGCAGCAGCAGCAACCCAACACCATGGGAAAGGAAACGGAAGGCCTCTGCATCTGCTGCAGACGTGGCAAGAGGGACAGGGCAACCTCCCCTGGCCCATGATCTGCTTCTGCTGGGGGTTCTGCTGCATGGGCTAGATCTTCGGATGGATGCGTTAGTGGCTATCTGGCTGATGCTCGCTTTGGAGGTGGTGCTTTCTGCTGGTGCTATATCTGGCTGTGCTTTGCTGCTGTGGATGTTCTGCTTGGGGTAGCTTTAATCGCATTGCTGTCCTGGTGTGGGTGCTTCTGCATGGGTGCTTATCTCTGGCAGCTGGCTCTGGTGATGGGTGTTCTGGCTGGTGCTTACTCTGCTGGCGGCTGCTCCGCTCATCCTGCCCTGGCCTGTGGTGCTGAAATCTGCTGGTGTGGCCTCTGGTCCTGCTGGTGTACCTGGTCTTGGTGCTCCTGGTACCTGGCTGGTCCTGGCATGGTGCTCTGGTCTGCTCCTGGTCTGCATAGGTGCTAAGGCTGGTGCTGCTAGAGGTGAGATCCTGGGTCCTGCTGGTATGGCTGGAGAAGGCTTTTGCTGCTCTGTTGTTGTACGGCTGCTGCTGCACTGTGGTGGTGTGGAGAGCAGGAAGCCCCTACAACCTGAAGCCTCTGATGAGGGGATATGGCCTTGCAAAGGGAGGAAGAGGAAGACGTTGTGAGAAGGGAGGAGGATGGCAGATACAACATGCGATGAACATGAGGAGGAGCTGCTGGATGTGGCTTAGAGGAAGCCAGGTTATGTATGAGGGAAGGGACAGGCTCTATCAAGAAGAAAAGGGAAGAGGAATTGCTGCTTGGAGTAGAGAGAAGATGGGGGTTTGAAGACCCCTTTGAAGGTGGATCGGCTTGGTGGAAGCATCATGCAACCTGGTAGCGGGAGAGCTGGACCTCAGAATCTGGCCAGGCTGCAGTCAGTTATGGAAGCGAAAGAGAGACGTGTGATGGAGCTGCAAGCTTATGGAGGGGTGAAGGAGGTTGCACAAGGAGACAGTGCCTTCGGGAGAAGCTGAACGACCCTCGTGGTCGATTTGCGAGGTGACATGAGCGTTGCTGAGGAGAACTGAAGGTCCTACTGTTGGCCAGAGTCTGCTTTAGTGTAGCAGGTATTGTGGAGCGTGCATGCGGGAGACCAGGGTGATGAAAGGTGTATACCGTGGCGGGAGCGCTGGAGGACTGATGCAGGTGGGAGAAAGGAGACGGGCCTTCCTCACCTGACAGCTCAAACGCAATCCCCCCACCCCAGCTCCACTCAAAGAAAGGCGAGAGTAGGCAGACAGGAGGGGCAGAGCCACATTGTCTGCTGGACGAGATCAGGGACAGGCATCGAGGAGGCAGCGTAGTATCTCCTCTTCAGCTGGTACTACACGGGCAGCCCACCCTCACAACGGCAAGCCCTTCTCACCCATGTCAACCAGACCTCATAAAATGTCGGAACGCAGGTAGCGGTGGTGAGGACAAGGATCTGGATTTTCTTCCACCAACCCTCAGACCAAGATGAACTGCCTCCACCCAGTCAGGCCTGCTCCTCCGGCCCAGGTGAATGTACTAAGGGCCCTTCCAGTTTCCACGGTAACTCGACAATGGCTAATGGCTTACCAGGAGGTCAGACTTAGCACAGGCCCTTCCCAGTCCAGGCATAAAGGTACATGGACGCACGGGTGCCACGATGCACAATTGCACCGAGCAGAGATGCACGCGCCAGATCTCACCAGCTTTTTTTTGCCCCGCCCCCAAGAAAAAAAATAGACCAGGAACAGCCCCGCTCACTGCTCTTCTCACCCACAGCAAGCCGGCCTCAGTACATCTGTCATAGGTATTGGAGGCATGACACCTTATCATGTCATGAGAGGAAGGGGCTTCTCACATCCGGGGACTGAGCCAGCTTCTGAGAGCTTTCTCAACACAGACCGTCCCTGTTGTCCTCTCGGGGCAGTGCACAAGGGCGTTCAGTACAGACACTCCAGAGTCAGCCACTCCAAGACCCACGGACCAATTCACCCATGAGACTGGGCAACATTGCTTCATTTATTTTATTATATAAAGTCTTGGTGGAAATTTGTATGAAATGGTTTAAGCTTTGCATGCTTGTGGTGTATGGGTAAGGATAAAGGCATTGGGGTGGGCAGGATACCTTTGGATGGGTAATAGTGTGGGGATGGGCAGGGATAACTTTGGGATGGGTTAGATAGTGTGGGATGAGGTTTGAGAAAGCTGTGGATGGGTTTGAGATAGCTTGGGGGAAGATAACTCAGTGGCAAGCATTGTGGGACTGTATTGGTCAACCTCAGTGTGCCCCCTATGGCCTTTATATATGAGTAATAATGTATTCATTCATCGCACATAGTAAATGAACTACTTCTTTATAAATATGCCTGTTCATTGTAGGCGACAGCGCAACTACTGGCCAATCTCATCCTGGTGTAAGAGCAGGTGAAAGGGAGCATCGATTTCATCTATATACTGTCTTGCATCCATGCTTCCCAGAACTAGGGAGTTTGGCCAGTGTTTCAGGATGGTTCGCCTGGATGCTTCTCCTACAGGTGAAGTCTGTTGGGGCCTTGCCATCCACAGGTATTATCAGGTTTCGCCTTGCTCCATTCAACAGGCTCCATATGTTCCCATTGCCGTGCTGGAGGTCAGAGCCTATTCTGTCATGCAATGGGGTAGGGTGCGCATGAGATTGTGCAAGGATGCAGCAAGTTCCACGATGCTCCTAAGTCTGTGGGTGATGCTGGATGTATGGTGAAGAAGTACCTGCAACCTGTATGGCCAGGATGCAAAGGGTTCAATTCCGACACATCGCTTGCACTAGACAGCCTGTAGTTGAAGATCCCTCTTCACGGGTGAGGAATCTGGAAGGTAGTAGGGCTTCATGAGGGGTTCTGAAGGGAGAAGGCGTGATCCCACGATGAAGTGGGGCACATCTTGCGTGTCATTGGGCGGGGGGTCTGGATTGGGAAGCCATGATGAGGTTGCGTTTCAGCCCCTCCTTGAGTTGACTGGGCGTTGTATATCTGGCATCTGAAGATGACCCGTTGCTTGAAGCATTGATGTACAGATGACTTGTAGTCAGCATCGACCATGGCGAAGAGGATGATGCTGAGAAGCCCTTGGAGTTGACATAAGTGGAGCCTGATGTTGTGGAGCTTTGCAGGCCACGTGCTTGCCATCTATGGCTCTAACGGTGTGGGGGAAGTTCACTTCTGATACCACTGCTCTGCAACTTTCTTCCATCCTTCTTCAGTGGAGAGGGTACTGGAGGAGCTCCTCCTTGTATTCTTCGATGATGGCCTGCACCACTTTTCTGACCAAATGCTGATGGTGTTGTGTGAACCTTCTCAGCCATAACTGCATGCTCTGTAGGTGGTCCTGAGGCCAGGTGGGCGAGAGTCAGTGCCACCTTGAGCCCAGGGTCCAGCTGGGCCGGAAAAATTGGTGTTTGCCTTGGTCAACCTGGGTGTCGAGCGCTGCACAACTTATCAAATGGTTGGATGCATCCTCATGAAGTTCTGGAATGCACGAGGGGTTATCGTTCTGAGTCCACCTCAACTGTGGTGTATAGGTCCATACTCTGTCCCTTCTCCAATCCATCTTCAGACCGAGACACTTTTGGTGACGTCTTTTCTTCCGTAGAAAGTTTGGAAAGAGCCTGTAGATTGCTTCGCACTGTTGAAGAACGATGGTGGTACCAAAAGGAGTGTGTTAAGATCCATGGTGGACATCAATGGATGCTGTGAGAAGAAGAGCAGATGAAGGCTTGCAGAGGTCTGCACAGCAGGGGTGCTGGACTGAAGGTGAGATCCAGGTGAGTTCCTCCCCTTTTTATAGGCAATATAGGTTTTCACTATGTGTCCTTTGCATCCTTAGACATCCTTAATATCCGAGATAGGTCTCTGCGAACGGTTTTTTCCATTTTAAATGCATCTGTATGCGAGCTGCATCCACTTTCATCTTTTCCGGTATGTGCTAGCTAACGCTTTGTGTCATACCGCTCCCTTGGCCCTGACATCATCTTCTGGCTGGGCTTCTGCTGCTTGGGCCCGCTATTCAATATGCTGGAGCTTCTGCTCTAGCTGCTCTCGCAGTGGTGTTCTGCTGCGTACTCTGCTGAAGCTGCTCCTGGTCTGCTGGTCCTGCGTGGTCCTGCTCGTTCTGCTTGTGTTCCTGGTCCTGTTCGTGCTCTGGTCCTGTCGTGTGCTGCTGCTGCTCGTGCTCCTGGTCTTGCTGACCCTGCTGCTGCTGCTTATCTCATGCTGCTGGATCGGATTCTGGTCTTGTGGTGCTGTGCTGCTGCTGCTGATTGTGATCTGCTGATGCTGATTATGATCCTGCTGTGTGATGATGATGCTGCTGCTTGTTGGTGTGGAGGAGGCGCAGCTAAACCATGGGAGCCCTCTGATGAGGGACCATTGTGGTCCTGGCAAAGGGAGGAAGAGGGCGTATGCCGGACGTGGAGAAGGAGGCAAATTGAATCGAGGAGGAACACGAGGATGAGGTGCTGGAGTGGCTGAGGGAGAACGACTATGTGTGGGAAGGGAACCGTCTGTACAGGGACACCAAGCGGAAGCAGGCTGCTTGGAGAGAGAGAGCGGGGAGTCTGGGCTACACACCTGATGTACTCCCTTGGGCATGGTGGATAGCACATGCACAACCTGGTACGGAAGCTGCACCTCAAAAAATTGGCCAGGCGCGGTTAAGCTGACGGACAGAGAGAACTAATGTAATGGCAGAAGTGCAGCTTCCTGGAGGGTGAGGTCGCCACGAGGAGCACCAGGAGCCCATCTGTCTACCCTCTCTATCTCGGCAGCCTGCTGAGACCCGTAGTCTCTTCCAGCCGAGAGTAGTCCCTGTCTACAGGCAGGTTTTGTGGAGGGTGTCACGGCGGAGAACTCCCCGGGCAGGTGTGGAAAGTGTGGTGGGAAGCGATGAGGATCTCCGGTGCGGTGGGAGAGAGGAAACATTGAGTCACCGCTGCGAAGCCGAATCCACCGCCACACCTCCGCTCACAGTAAGGCGAGAGCAGACCGTGGGAGGAGGAGAGCACAAGGTTGGTGGAGATTAGGGACAATCCGCACCAGCATAGGTTTTCTCTTCAGGCTGGTCCCATCGAATCTCCTCTCACGGGAGCCTCTCAATTACGTAACGCAGTGAACCTCAAGGAAGTGGGATCCAGTAAGGTGTGACGGAGAGGATCATCCATGGCTGCTTACAACCTACAAGATCGGTGACCTGTCCAGCCCGTCAAGTCTGAATCCTCCCCCAGTGTGAATGTCTCTCTCCATTACAGGGTTTCCCACAGCCCCTCATACCCAGGGCTACGCTACACGGAGGTCACAGCAGAACACAGCAGCAGCCCTTCACAACATGAGGCAAGATCGGGCGACACCACGACAGCGATGCCAGCCATGCATGATGCCCAGCGCAGTCTCACCAACTGCAGACCAGGCAGCCCAATATACTTCCTCCCGTCCCACAGCAAGGGGGTCAGTACATCTGTCGGTACTGGGGCTGACACCATGGCATGAGGATGAAGGAACCTCTCAGAATTGCGGGACTGAGCCAGCTCTCCGAGACGCTCTCTCAACACACTGTCTGTTGTTCCTCGGGGCGAGGCACTCCAGGAACACCAGATAGACCAGCACTGCAGAGCAGCACCCTTACCACAGCACTGCCACTAACATAGCCTTAGATGGGCAACACTCCGAGATAGACCAAGAGGAGTGCAGAGACTGGCTGCCTGAGATATTGTGTTGACTTTATTTGGACACTTGACTTGGGTCATTTTGCGCTTTTTACAGTTGTTATTAATAAAGTTTATCTTTGTTTCACACACTTGCTTCATTAATTTTTTTTTCTATAAAGTCTGGGTGGAACATTTTTCGAAATGGTTTAGCCTTTGCATGCTTGGGATGGGTTAAGATAGCAGTGTGATGGGAAGAAGTGATACTGTGGGATGGGGTTAAGAAAAGCTGATGGGATGGGAAGGGGAGTACCTGTGGGGATGGGTTAATATAGCTGTGGGATGGGAAGGGATACCTGTGGGATGGGATAGATAAACCTAAGTGCAAGCCTAGTGGGACTGGATTGGTCCACCCTCCAATTGCCACCTATGGCTTCATTATCAATACATGTAGCTATGAATAACAATTATTGAACAAGAACACATTCTTTATTAAATGCCCTGGTTCATTGTAGGACAACATACATGGCCATCTCATCAGTGTGATGAGACAGGCTGAAGGAAGCATCCTTTAAGCATCTACCATCCTTCTTGCCACTCCACGTCCAGCTGGGGAGTTGCACCAGTGTTTAGGAGGTTGGGCTGCTTCTTTCGTCTAACGTGAGGCTCTGTTGGTGACCCTTGCCACCCTCAGTGTCTATAAGGTTTCACCTTGCCTCCATTCCCCAGGCTCAATGTCCATTGCCTTGCTGGAGGTCACAAGCTTTTTTCTGCAAGACCAGGTAGCGGGTGCGCATCAGATGCAGCAAGCTTCAACGATCTCCTCATGGTTCTGGGCGATGCTGAATGTTGCCCTATAAGTATGGAACCTGTTGGCCAGGATGCCAAAGGCATTCTTCACCACCCTCTTGCCCTGGACAGCCTGCAGTTAAAGATTCCTCTTTCACGGGTGAGGTTTTTGGAGGTGTAGGGCTTCATGAGGTAGGTTGTTTAGGGAGAAGGCGTATCACGATCGAAGTAGGGCACATCTTGGGTGTATTGGGCAGCGGGTTGGATATGGGAAGCCCACCATGAGGTTGCTTTCCAGCCCTCCTTGAGGTGACTGGCATTGTATACTGGGCATCTGAAGATGACCCGTTGCCTGAAGCATCGATGTACATTGAATCTGTAGTCAGCACTCGACATGGCGAAGAGGATGATGCTGAAGAAGCCTTGGAGTTGACATAGTGGAGCTTGAGTTGTTGGAGCTTTTGCAGGCCAGGTGCTTCCATATATGGTCCAAGGTGTGGGGGGGAAGTTCCATTTGATACCACTGTCCTGCAACATTCTTCCATCCTTCTTGTGGAGGGGTACTGGAGGAGCTCCTCTTTGTATTCTTCTATGATGGCCTGCACCACTTCTCTGACAAAGCTGATGGTGCTGGGGTGGCACCTCTCAGCGTGCTGCATGCTCCTGTAGGTGGTTCTGAGGCCAGGTGGCGCAGAGTGAGTGTCACTTGAGCCAGGTTCCAGGCTGGTCGGGAAGTTGGTGTTTGTCGTTGGTCAACACTGGGTGTCAGGGCGGCTGCACAAGTTCATCAAACATGGCTGGAGGCATAATTCATGAAGTTCTGGAATGCGAGGGTCTTCGCTCCTGAGCTCCACATCAGCTTGTCCTAAAATATGTACTGTGCTCTTCTGGCAACATCTTTGGAGCCAGACTTTTTTTGGGTGCCTCCTTTTTCCGTAAGTACTGCTCACGAGGACTGTGTAGATGGTTTCGCAGTGTTGCAGAAGGATGTTGGTGCAGAAAGGATTTTGTCGAAAATCCACGGTGGACATGATGGATGCTGTGAGAAGGAAGAGTCAGATGAAGGCTGGCAGAGGATCTGCACAGCTGGGCTGCTGGTCTGCAAGTGAGATGCAGGTGAGTTGCTCCCTTTTTATAGCAGTATAGGTGTCCTTTGATCCTCTAGGCATCCTCTAGGCTACTCTAGGCATCCTGTGAACATCCTTCATATCCGAAAATGGTCCCCTCTGCGAAGGTTTTTTCCGTTTAAAACGCTTTATTTCGATTCTGCATCCGCTAGGCATCCGTTCTGCATCCGTTCTGCGTCCATTTCACTTCCTCCCTGCATCGGGCGGATGCAAGTTTCGCGGATGGGAGCGCACACTAGCGGATATAGCGTATGCGTAACGGATGCAAAACGGATGTGTAGCGGATGCGTAGCGGATGCATAAACGGTGAACTGGATACATTTTCCGGCGCAAAAGTTTTAGGCAGGCACGAAACTTTTGAGGCGGATGAAACGTCAATAAACGGATGCTGGGACGGATGAGAGGAGCAATGGAGGCAGTGAGTACATCGCGTTTTCGAACGGATGGAAAGCTTTTTTGTCCGCTTTACTTTCTCTTTGCATCCGTTGTTGCAGAGTGACACGGCCTTAAGGAACACCATACCTCTGAGATCTCACTGATCCCAGCTTTGCTGGCATTTTGTAAAGCTTATCGAGTTTTTTTTCTGAACATTTCAAATTATGAAATTTCTATTGAGGGTCACAGAAAAGGTTTCATTCTGACAACTCCATCATTGTTGTACTGTATAAGCTATGCTGTAGTGTAGACTCAAGGATAGCTATTCCAAAATCAGCTAAATACTTCAACAAGTAATTTATAATCTGTGGATTCTGTCTTGCAGATCTGATCAATTTTCAAACAGCTGAAGCTGATATTTTTTCCTGTTCTTCCAGATGGTCTCATCAGCAACTCTATATGACTTCAATTTTTTAAACAATATTTTTCTCAGATAAAGTTCCTCATTGAAAACATTTAGAGCAGAGGTGGTATTCAGCAGGTTCTGACTAGTTCTGGAGAACCAGAAGCAGAAATTTTGAGTAGTTCAGAGAACCAGCAAATACCACCTCTGACTGGAGATTTTACAGCATCCTTCCCCTGCCACACCCACCAAGCCACGATAGTAAAAAAAATTTGAATCCCACCACTGATTTACAGGGGATTTTTTAGTCTTTCCTTGGTTTCTAGGAATGGTTTTCATTTTCTATGTCCTGGCACTTGCTCAGAGGAGCATATGAAGATTCAGAGGAGATAAGACAACAATCACAACCTGGCAGATTAGAAAAATTAAAATATTGGTTCATTTGTGGAACTGGCATCATGAGGCAAATTGAAGATTTAATTAGACAATCAGTTTTTAGGAGCCTTATGAAGACATTGACAGTAGTGCTAAATCATCTGGAAACATGCCCAGATTTCTGGATCTGCCAAATTCAGAGTGGTCTCAATTTGAACCAGACAACATTGAATTTATAAATCAGTACTTCTTCTAGGGGACAATGCCATATTTCTGGGGGGTCACAGGAAGTTCCTGAGGGAGGCACCCAATTCAATTTCTATACATATGGTAAATTTGTCATAATCCTCACAGCTCATACCGTGCTAATTTCAGTCGCATAAATATTGAAAATTACTACAGTTAAATATATAAATAGCAGCTATAAGGAGGGTCACAGAAGTAAATGATGCTGAAAACCCGTTAAAAATCACTGGGCATATATAGCAAATTTTGGTTCCAGACTGAAAAAAGATGTATTGTATAAAAACTATGTCAGATTCTGTTCACTTATCAATTCACTGGAATGTCATGTGTGCCCAGGGTTGCTTCACTTTTCATGCAATTGTATTTTCTGGACTTGACCAGTGATAAAGTGACATTTTATTGGGAAGGCTTAAGCATGACACTGGATATAATTACAATGTAGTGTCTTGTAAAATGTCACATTTTCTTTTGATATATGTAGAAACATTTTGGGATATTTTTAAATTATAAAGTATCAGAGGAATATAATTCCATGAAATATACCTGGCTTCAAACCATGGCAATTCTTTTCCTATATTTCCAAAGGAAATATCTCTTCCTTGCAATAATAGAATAATATTCTATTATCTCTCTCTGTGTCTTTCTTTCTGTGTCTTTCGCTCTATCTATCTATCTATCTATCTATCTATCTATCTATCTATCTATCTATCTATCTATCTATCTGAGATTGGAACCCACTGATCTAAACAAATAAAATACTTATAATGTCATAGACCAGACATTGATCTAAATATTTAAACAATTTTAGAGAAGATGAAATAATAATATTTTTAAAATGAAAAGATATAAAAAGATTTGTTTCAAAATGCCAAATTAGTTTTAAACATGAACATATTCTACATTCATTGCTGCTTCTCCAATACTCTCTTTTCTTATTATTTTTCTTTCCTTTTCTTTTTTACTTTGTAGCATTTATTATCCCAAGTCTCTTATTTGCTGCAAAAATACAAACGTAAGCAGGAGTAATAATTTGCATTTTGCAAAAAGAACTATGCTTGCTTATATCGATTTGCACAGAATAAAGACTCTCACACAAAGGACTGTGCTGAACTTACTGCTGTAGGATTTCTGACAATTTTGAAATTAACACCAATTAACATACCATTCATTAATTGGCCCAGTTCCTGCCTCACGGAGAAGAGGGCACTAAGTTTCATCATGGTTCCTCTGGAGCTGCAAAGTGGAATAGGTTTGCTTTCAGAAGCTATGTACACCGCATCCCTGTATACAAAAACCTCTCACAAAAAAACAAGACAGAAATTAGCTTCATGAAAAACAATCCACAAATCTACATTGTTTAGCACAGCATTTCCAATAGACAGGGGGATTTTAAATTCCATATTTTTCATTCTATGAAATGAACATGAACCTTTTATTATCTTGCAGTAACATTCTGCATTATTTGGATATAATTCTCGAGTAATGAGAATATATTATCTCAAATAGTTTGTTACAATCTTGCCATTAATTCTGCCAGTCTTCCATGATTTAAATCCAGTGACCTCTTGCTGTGAACAGTTCTTGCTTTGCTCAGGGAAGACAAACGGGTACATTTGATTCTGCTGCATATGCCGAAATGGCCCACTTACTCCCAGTGATTTAAGTATACTAATCACACCAGCATTTCAGTATTATTGAGGGAAGAGAAAAGAGTACAATGCGTTCTGTATGTGAATAGGTTAAAAAGAAAATTTAGTGAAATACCATACTGTTTTTCCACTGGGAGAAAAACTTCTATCACACAACAAAGGTGGCATTTCCTGTATGATTAATCAGACTGTCATGGATTTCTTTGTATTTTTAAGGGATCAGGACTTCTTAATACCCAATTTTCTCAGAAATCTTTACTATTGTATCAATATAAGTTCAGCTGAAAAAAATCTGTCACATTTGTAAACTCTGAAGCAGCTGCTGCAGACATCCAAAAATTACAATTATAATGGCCACCAGAATCTCTTTTGCTGAAAATTGGAAACAGGCTATGACCACCACCACCCCAGAAACCGCAATAATCAACACGGTATACAAATGTGCAGAGATGGACAGATTGATGAAATTATAGAAGGGAAAGGAAGAATGAGAATACTATAAGATATGGGATGGATAAGGAAAAGACGCAAAGGTGTCAAATGATAATGTATGAAATACCATATAGCAATAAGGTTTACGTGTAAATAAATGTAAATGCAAATGTATATATGTATAACATTCCTAGAATGATGTAGAAGCAAATAAAGAGATAGATAACACATTAATAGAGGACACTTATAAATGTAAACACTGTTATAGTAACTTTGCAAAATGTGGAAATTTGTTTTTAATTGTTAAAATGTTGAATAAATAATTTTATTTTTTAAAAAAAGAAGTATTTTTAGAAATATTATGAACAGTAAAATTTCAATTTCAATATTAAAATATATTCCAAAAATAGAACCATGAAACCCATGCATTAAAACAAAAATGAACAAAGTAGGATGGCACTTTAAAAATATAGCTAAAGAATTATTTACTATCAATTTGTATACAGTTTTTAAAAATGAATAGTATGTTTAGAATTGATCTTTATAACAATAGGCACTGTTACTGTGATTTACAATAAGATAATTAAATTAAAGTAAGCCATCAACCTTAGCATTAAGGTAATGCATGAAATAAACCAGGATAGAATCCAGCACTGGGTTTGTGTATTATATAAGCCTCACTAAATTGATTTAGTACATTTTGCCAGATTGAATGGGAGAACCTGGGTTGCAATTCTAACATAATTTCACCCTTGCACTTAGAGACAAGTGCATTTCTTTTCTATCATAAAACTAAATAAATTTACTGGTCACTTCTAACCATTCTATAATATGTTATCATCCCAGCCAAAGTAATTGTTCATCTGAAAAATATAGAACAGAGAGCACAAGGGTGGAGAAAGATGTTTAAATTCTTATGTACTCAAGAAGCAAACAAAAATATATGTATTCATTAAAAAAAGAATTACGTTGCCTTCAATTTAACATGCATTGTTTCTGTTTGTAATATTCTAACTACTGTATATACTATGTCAGATTCCCTGAATGTATCATTACACTGCATCCAAATGTCAGCATATATAGTCTTTAAAATAGTGAATCTTGCTTGCAGAAAATAGACTATGCATGCTTTTGAAGCTAAAAATTGGCTTCAATTATACTTGTAGGCTACAGGCAAAAAACTGTGCCCTTGCTGTTAGTCATAAATATTCCTATACCTTGAGTATCACTAAGAATGGTAGCTGTAGGAGAAAAAAAGGCTGAGCTGGAAAGCAGAGTTCAGTATGTCATCAACTTACAAGTCATTGTGGTGTCACAAAAGACCTAAGTTTTGCCCCATGAATTTTGTTGACCCTTATCTAGTGCCAATTTAGCTTTGAGTATTAGCTGACTAGATTATTGTGTTAGAGGTAACAATACTAAATTCTTATGTGCTTTGAACTCAATGAATGCTCCTGATTATTTGGACCTCAACAATAACCTTGTTTTTTTTAGACTCACTGGATTGTGAGATGGGTGGCATATATATTTAATAAATAAATAAGAAGTGTATATAAATCTAGGTCAGTTTGGGATTGGGGTGTCAAAAGTTGAGAAAATGCCCAACTTGATTCTGTTATTTTATCACCACCTCACTGTCACACATACCCATGAACAAAAAAGAAACAATTTGTAACTTATATAATTGCATTTTTAAAATTTGTTCTTGCCTCACAGAAAAAAAATGTCTATTCGAGGCAGCTCCAAGTCACACAAGGCCTGGAGAATGCATGGCCTTGGGTTTCCAAAGAGAGTAAGAAAACACACCAGATGCTCCAGAGGCCATGCATGAGAACACACCACATTCTTATGCAGCCTCTGCAGCCTCAAGTATAACATCTCAAGCAGTGGTAGGATTCAAAAAAATTTTACTACTAGTTCTGTGGGCATGGCTTAGTGGGCGTGGCAGGGGAAGGATACTGTAAAATCTCCAGTCAGAGGTGGTGTTTGCCGGTTCTCCAAACTACTCAAAATTTCTGCTACCGGTTCTCCAGAGCTGGTCAGAACCTGCTGAATACCACCTATGATCTCAAGGAAGGAAGTCTTCTCCCTGATTTGTCTCTTAAACTCTGCAATCAACTTTTGAGTAAGTTTGAGCAGTTCTTCACAAGGTGTTTTATTTAATCTGATAACTGATGGAAGCTCCTCTTCAAAGTAAAGCAGTCTTCAACTTCTTCTGGGTGCTGATGTGTCCACAGAAGTGCACAAGGAGGTTCTGTGGACAGAGGTGATACATTCCTGGAAGATGCTCTACAAATAAAGGCAGAATCACATATCTTCACAAAGCAAAGTACTTGAGATTTTTCCAAAATGTTCTATATTTAAAATAAGTATAATGGTATTCCTATCACTGATAACTGACAATTAGTAATAGTGTGTTCATCTTGTTGAAAGAAAAATCCATCTGTTTCAGTTCCAAGTTGGGAGAAAGGCACTGGAGATAAAATGGAAACTGGAGGCTCATTACAAAGAAAGGTTCTCTTTATTGATGAAGCAGAACCACATGTGATTCTGGGCATCTGACAAAATGAAGTTTAGAGTGGGTGGGTTTCTATACCTTCTGGAGGGCTCATAACTGGCTCTCTAGGCAAAAGAGGGAATGCAAATCCTAGGTGATTGTCCGATTTAAATTTTGTCAACCTTTTGTTTGTTGCTTATCTGAAGTTTCTATCTGACCCAGTCTTTCTGAATGGATTACCAAATCAGCATTTCTAAAAGCTGGCCTCCTCATTTTCTGCTTGGGACAGGGAAACTGGGGCTAGTTTCTGCCTCCCTTAAGATTTTTTTTTTATTTCTTCTTTAGGGGAAATATTTTATCCTGCTTTTTTAATATTTCCCAAAATATTTCATTCTTTTAGGAGGTGGGAGGGCTTCTTACAGTCTGTTTTTAAATAATAGCAGTGTTGGATGGTTTATCCTAATGGCATGTCTATTCTACATGAAGAAAAAGAAATGTGTATTGATCCTGAAAGATATGATAAGAGTTTCCCTGCTTGGTTGAGCAGACACAATTCTCAACAATGGTGCAGAAGAAACTTTCTAATATGCATTAAATTGTCAAAAAGAGGGTTATCTGAATAACCCAATTTTTATCAAGAATATTCCATAATGCAATGTAAAAACTTTAGAAATCCAGTAAAATATATTGAAAATTAAGGGAAAACATCATAAACATAGTGATTGACAATTTATCTTTAAATCTTTTCATACAGTAACAGTGAATCATTATTGTTAATTATGTTACAAATCTTTTAATTTTATTAATACATTTCATCCTTTTGAACTTTATCAACCTTCTGTACAGAAGCATTATAAAAACAACACTGATGCATATTGAGGAATTCATTTGCCAATGATAGATTCAACAAAAGCAGTTGACAGTCCATTTATATTATTCAGGAAAGAAATCACTGAACATTAATTAATGCTCATCTTTTAAAAAGGGGAGACAAATGTGCATTATTTTTCTATGTGATCTATAGTAAGTAGGTTAGAAAATGTATTCATTTTCTTAAAAGATGGTATACTTTTGTACTGGTGCAGAGTATCCTGAGAACCTATGATGGTAGGTTTGCAATTATTGAAGGATAACCTTCTGCAGTTTAATAAACTGGAAACTGCATTTTTAACCTTGGCTGATATTGCGTGTGAGGTCTGTCATCTTTTTATCCTAACTGGTACAGAATGATAAATGAAATCAATTCCCCCCCCAATAAAATTTATGATCTGAATATTTATCTGTTCTTCTGAACTATATACTGCACAGTAGTCAAACTTTTTTATTAAGTGCTGAGGTGAACCAGAAATGTAATATAAACAGCACTACATTTAAATATGCACACATGCCAATATAATAGTTGTTCACTTTAATGAACAGGTTGAAAAAAAAAACATTAAAATGTTGATTGCAATGTTGTATAGGCAATACAACTCTCTTTTTTATTTGCATGTCCATTCCTGCAATTGATTAGATATTTAGTGCAAATATCTATTTCCAATGGAACATTTTTTTAAAAAAATATTTAATTATTTAAGCAACTGCTACATGTTGAAGGACACCCTGCCATATGTGAAAAGGAAAATGAGAAGGAAACTGATTGAATGATTAATTATGTACCATCAAGTTGAAATTAACTCTTAGCAACCATGTTGCTAATCCTTGCTAGCCTTTCAGATTTATCAGACAGGAAGCAGTCCTGATAAGCTAATTCTACCTTATTGTAAGACTACATTAATAGAATCTTGCAGGTCTGAAAGTACAAATCTACTGCTGTCTCCTTTTTATAGCCTGATAAGTTAGGGAGAATCATTTCTGAGTTTTTTTCTGCCTGTTATGCAGTTGCAGGTAACTCCCCCCCCACCCTGCACACACACACTTTTCTGATCAGATAAGTGCTCTATTTTCCAAGACCTTCATGGCTCCTCTGCGAAGTGCTAGTCTATAGCATATTTCTTGATTGCTTTGACTTTTATAGTTGATGGTTGGTCATGTAGTAGTGTCTTTGAAATTATGACCTTAAACAATTCCAACTCTCAAAGCAGAATGATGTAGCAGTGAAAAACTAGCTTGGGCCTAGACCCAGGTTCAAATTGTCATTCATTCATGAGCTCCTTCTGAGATTTTGGGCCAAAACTGAACTTCTAAAATAGTTCTGAAATATTACTGAAATGTCCCCACCATGTTCCAAAGAAAAGACAGGAAATAAACGTATCAATAAATAAAGTATATTCAATTGGTAAATATTTGTTTTTTAAGTTTTCGCGGGTACTTACATGTGTGCTGTTCAGCTTCCTTTGGGTATTATCCCACATCATTGTAGTGCTTTTAAAGTTGTAGCTGCAACTTTAAAAGCACGACAATGACGTTGGATAATACCCGAAGGAAGCTGAACAGCACAATTGGTAAATATATTTATATAACTAATAAAAATAGACTGGTCCATATAATTGTGTATATCTCTATAGTCAGGGTTTAGTATCCATTATCTATTACGTATATAATCTCATGGTGACAGTTTGAAAAAAATATGTATCATGGCCTAATTATCTATAATAACCATCAATATGACTCTGAAACCACATCATGTAGTATGAAGGAAATGTCTATAACCAGTGTAGGCAAATACTGATAAACAATATTTAACATATCTACTAATAGCAAATTATCAATCCTGCTACCCTTATCATGAATGTGTATAACTGACTTACCACATGTTGCGATCAATTTGCTGTCATCCCAGAAAGACATCCTGAGGGTTAAATATATTTCAAAAGTTCTTCTTTGATTTGCAGAGAAGAATACAGCAGGTTTCAGTAATCAAACTGATTATTTTTTTAAAAAAAATCTTCTCTATTTACATGAAAACAGTAAAAACTGCTTTCATTGATAGATGTATCCTCTATCATTTTATTCCAATTCCTTTTAAAAGCCATTTAATACAAAGCTTGACCTCTTCAACTGTATTTCTGGTGAAATAAATACATTTCAACCCGCAAAATGTAACTGGAGTCTTTGCATATTGAATTCAAGGATAGCTATCTATTAGAAGCTCCAATAATTTGTATTTATTTCTCTATTTTACAATATCCACCATTCAGTTCTACCCAAAGGCAGTCAAATCAGAATGTTTCTGAAGTTATAGTAATATAATGTGCCAGAGAAATAAATAAGCGTACAATATTTAAAAAAATGGAAACATGATTTTTTTTCAAAGCAAATATAAGGCCTATTTGCAACAGTATCAAATATTTTGCCAATGGGGTAAACAGGAATGAGGAGAATTTTATTAAGTTTAAAAAATTCAGCACCTGCTGTACAACTGCATCACTTTTATTTTTTTCAAAATAACTCAGTTGTGGAGAATGCCTAGATACAGTTATCATTCATTCATTTAGCAAGATCTACAAACTTAATGAGGCAGGTTGCATATTTATAATGTGAAAGACTTTTTTCTTCCTATCAAAGCTCCCATTTGAAAATAATCCAGATTCATTCACTATTTTAGCCAGATATAAAGATCTTTTCAAAAAATAGAGGCACTTCATTTCATGGTATTGACTGAATATTTCTACATATAACCGTTGGCCAACAAATCACCTTAGGATGAATATGTCTGATGAACTACAGAATACTGATCTTTATTCCTGAATATGTTGGCTATCTACACCAGTTCTTGTGTCAGTTTCCAAATACTGGGAAAAGTAATCACATATCCATATTTTTTTCTTTTTCTTTCTTTCTTTTAGTTTTTGGAAATTTCTTACATCAGTGAGAATTAATAATTCTCGAATAACAGCAAACAAACATAGGCATTGTTTTTGAAAATTAATTGGTATTTTACAGCTAAAAGATTTTCTATTCTGTATTAAGAAGCAGTCTTGTTTGATTGGCAAACTTATAGTCTTTCATTACTTTATATACCTAGTCAAACAACCACTAATCAGGCATCAAAATTCACAGAATGTTGCAAAGTATATACAGGATCCCAGTGGTGGGATTAAAAACTTTTTACTACTGGTTCTCTGGGAGTGACTTGGTGGGGGTGACATGACTTGTGGGCATGGCTTGGTGGGCATGGCCGGGGAAGGATATGTAAAATCTCCATTCCCACCCCACTCCTGGGGGAAGTTTACTGTGAGATCCCATTCCCTCCACACCCCACTAACTTGCTTTCCAACTCTGTTCTCCTGTGCAGGGCAACAAAAGAAGACCCAGACAATCAGCAGGGACTCAGGAGGCAGAAAATAAATGAGGGTGGGGCCAATCAGACGTGTTATTTGCCAGTTCTCCAAACTACTCAAAATTTCTGCTCCCAGTTCTCCAGAACTGGTTAGAACCTGCTAAATGCCACCTCTGCAGGATCCTCAGAATAATCAACAACTTGAATTTTTTACCCTATTTAATTGGGACTGCTCTTTGAGTTATTAGTTCTACCCTTATTATAAATATTCCCCCTTTCCTTGTACTTCAGAACTACAATAATATCCTTTATAAAACATTTATTTCTTGTTTAAAAAGGACATGGTGATTAAATGAATGGTAGAATTCTAGCCTTCACATCACAGCTGGATGCTGACATGAACATGAAATACTAAATATACCAAAGATAGTTTAAACAGTTTGTCATAAATTCCTGAGTTTTGTCACAGTGGCAGTGCTATAATTCAGAATAAATGAATTATTTTTACATTTAAAAAACAGAGCCCATCTCAAAATTTCTTGGTATGATATGATTTGGGAGCTTTTCTTGCTGCTCCAGAATAAATTTTCACCACCCCAAAAGAATTTCCACAGCACTCTATGACTTCAAGTGGAAAAAAGCACATTTGTTCAATAGGAGGGCACAACAACTGTGAATATTTTGCAGTACAAACATTTTCAAAGAAAATCTTATTAATAGAATTATGAAAATAATCATGGTTAAACAGTAAAACAGTGAAAAAAACCCTATTGTTAAAATATGATTAGCATTTTAAACACTTTAATGATTAGCTATCATCTATGTTTGCACTGCATGAAAATAGAGGCTTAAAATATCAGCCAGAGTGTAGGGAGGTAGTGAAAAAATCATGAATACAGCAAATGCAGTTTCTAATACACTGAAATGATTTCATTCTCAAATTGATTTGCAAGTTTTAGCTACTGTAAGAAGTCATTTTGTGCTCTGTACTAATGTTCACCATAGAGGACATCAGTCACAGTTAGTGACAGATAATCATCATAAATACCAAAATTGCATGCTGTGCGCCTTACTCTCCAATATTAGATTGTAATACAGTGACAGTATTGTTGTTTTATGCTAGTTAACTCTTTAATCATCTGAGCTTTGTAAGGCAAGAAGGTAAGAAAATTGTCATTTACCTTTGATGATGAAACTCTGATAATTCAAATACAGGGTACAAAGCAGGACACTCTTTTATTTTTTTTAAAAAAAGTTTTCTTTATTAAACAATTAAACAAACACAAAGACAGACAATTCTTACAATAAAAAAGTTGAAACTGGTACAGTCTCCCTAACATCAATCATTGTCATTATTTCGCTAAATCCAACAGTAATATTACATAATTCTCCTCTATACACTTTAAATAGAATATATACATATAATCATTCCTTATTCTCATTGATCTTCATCATCTCTAGTCAACCATAAAATTTCTCCCAAGTTTTATAATAGTCCGAATCTTCCTTATTTTTTAGTTCTTTTGTTAGTTTATCCATTTCTACGCACATTGTGATTTTCTTCAATATTTCCAATTCATTTGGGATGTCTTTATTTTTCCAATTCTGTGCATATGCCAACC
>BHFT01074144.1:0-14938 GCA_004320025.1 Laticauda laticaudata | reverse complement strand
CCCTCACCCCTAGAGAGCTGGAAGCGACCAAGAGGGAGGCCAGAGACTCATTTTGTCTTTTTAGCTTCTTGTTTTTAATAAAGTCTATTTTTGATTCACACACTTGCTTCATTTCTTTTTTTTTTTAATAAAGTCTTGCTAGGAAACTTTTAGGAAATATGGTTTAAGCCTTTGCCATGCTTGATGGGATGGGTAAATAGCATGTGGGATGGTTTAAGGTAAGATAGCAGTGGGATGGCGTTGAGATAGCTAAGTGGGCATTGGGGCAGGGGCATACCTTGCGATAGGTAATAGCTGTTTGGGTATTAGATAAGCCTCCAGAATGGCAAGCATAGTGGGACTGTATTGGATCCACCCTCCCAAGGTGCCACACCTTATGGCCCTTTATTTATCAATAACCAATTGTAATCATGATCCACAACATTTCAAATAAAACACAAACCTCTTATTAAATGTCCTGTTTCATTGAAGGGCACTTCACAACATGCACAATCTCATCCCTGTGATGAGTACAGGCTGAAAAGATCCATTAATCAGATCTATCATCCTGTCGTGCCACTCCACTCTACAGCCTGATTGCACCAGTGTTTCAGGAGGTTGCGGCTTACCCTTCACGTCGGCATCTGGGACCTTAAACTCAGTGTCTTATCAGTGTTCCTGCCAGATCATTTCACCAGGCTTCCAGTAGTCCATTGCCTTGTTGGAGGTCCACGAGCCTGTTCTACACTGAAGTCGGTTCCTCATTGATCGGCATAATTGCAGGATGCAGCAAGCTTTCACGTATGTTCCTCCAGTCTATGCATTGCAGCATGGATGGTAGAGAAGTACCGGATATATAACCTGTTGGCGGATGCCAAGGCGTTCTCCATCACCCACCTCGACCACGCCAACTGGTGAAGAGTCACCATCTTCACGGGTGAGGTATTGAGGTATGGGCTTCATGATAGATTTGAGGAGAAGGCCGTCAACATAGAGTGGCACATCTTGCATGTCTCGGGCCAGGGGGTCTGAGATCTGGGCAAGCACAGCCGATGAGGTTTGCGGTTTCCAGCCTCCTCCTAGATAAGGTGTACTGGCGTTGTATATGGCATCTGAAGATGACGCCATTGCCTGAAAATCGATATAATAACTTTGTAGTCAGCATCGAATGGTGAAAGGATGATGCGTAAGAAGCCGCTTGTAATTTGCAAATAAGTTGGACCCTGAACTTGCTGGAGCTTTGACCAGGCCACCGTGCTTGCCATCTATGGCTTCCAACAGGTGTGGAGGAAGTTCCACTTCTGTATACCACTGCTCTCAACTTTCTCCATCCTTCTTCAGTGAAGGGGCACTGGGAGGAGCTCCTCCTTGGTATTCTTCGATGATGGCTCTGCACCATTTCTGACCACAATGCTGATGTGTTGTCTGGCACCCTCAGCCGCTACTGCATGCTCCTGTAGGTGTCCCTTGAGGCCAGGGTGTGTGCAGAAGTGACGTTGCCACCTTGAGCCCAGGTTTCCAAGGCTGGGCCGGGAAGTTGTGTTTTGCCTTTGGTCAACTGGGTGTCCGGCCGCTGCAAACCTTCGTTTCAAACATGGCTGGAGGTATCCTCATGAAGTTCTGCGAATGCTCCGAAGTGTCTTTGTTTCCTTAACTCCACCCATCAGCCTGTTGTAACAGTGTCCGGTCCTCTGCTCTTCTGTCGAACCATCTTTCGTACCCCCAGACGCTTCTTGCCGCCCTTCTTTTTCTTTTCCCGAAATTAAATAATTTAATAGTTTAGGGAAAGTTTCACCAGAGCCTGTAGAGGCTTCGCACTGTTGCGAAGGATGTGGCTGCCAAAAGGTCTTGGTTATGATCCACGTGGACCATGACTGGGATGCTGGTTAGAGGAAGAGGCAGATTGAAGGCTGCAGAGGTCCGCAAACGCAGGGCTGCTGGTTTCTAAAGTGAGAACCACATGATTTGCTCCCCCTTTTATAGGCAGTTATAGGTTGTCCCTTTGCATCCTCTAGCATCCTCTAGGCATCTCTCTGACGATCCTTTAATATCCAGATCAGTCCCCTCTGCAAAACGTGTTTTTTTCGCTTTTACATGCTTTGTTTCCATTCTGCATCCACTAGGCATCCGTTCTGACTCCCGTTCTGCGTCCGTTGTTCCGCTTCCCCCTGTGTTCCATTTACGCTTGGAACGGATGGAGTTGCGTGATTGCACAGCGGATTCTGCGGATATAGCGGATGCATAAGGAATGGCATAAACGGATGCAGAACGTATGCCTAGGGATATGCAGAACGACGAATTGGATACATTATTCATACTCAAAAGTTTGAGCAGCTCCAAACACTTCTCTGAGCGGACATTGCAAATCGTCAAACGACGGATGCCTGGAATCGGATAGAGAGGAAGCAAAACGTATGGCAGTGAGTAGCAGAACGGGATATGCATCATGTTAATTCAACGGATGGCAATGTTTTCTCTCTGTTTTACATCCTCTTTCCATTCATATGGTGCGTGTAGTGGTGACAGGGGCAATTAAGTAAAAAATGCCAATCCCCATTAATTCTTTCTTCCTCTTTTCTCTCTCATACACCAAACATATATATAACTACATACACATACTATAAACTGGAGGGCCAAATTAGTTTTGCAAAAGAGTTAAAGCCTTTTTTATTGTTATGTTTATCCCATATTTATTGGTACTGTTTTTTTTAACGTTGCCTTGAGTCTTGCCATAGCAGGAAAACAAGAGTTTTTTAAAAATCAGTTCAGAAATCGGTATCACATGAGGGCATGTGAATGGGAAACTAACTGAATGATAACTTGAAAATAATGTCTAGACACTTGATTTGCCACTAATGATGCATTATATTTGACCCTTCACAACCTAAAAGTGGATAACAAAATAACAAAGAGCAAGTATATTTGTTGTTCAGTGAGGTTCAACATAAAGTACAAAGAAAAAGCTGCGATGAGGCGAGGCAAACAAACTACAAGAACAATAAAAAATAAGGACATGTAGAGAGGCATATGTTATATAATATGTGTTGTGTGTGTGGTGTGTGTGTGTATTATATATGTACATATAATATGTTTTTTTAGCTTTCGCGGGCGGGTACTTACATGGTGTGCTGTTTAGCTTCCTTCGGGTATTTCCCACGTCATTGGTAGTGCTGCTAAAAGTTGTAGCAACGTTTCAGCAGATCTCAATCTTACCATCATCAGCTTCTGTATGGATGTGGGTTCACAGCTTCTGGTTCAAATTCGAAGCCTGGTCTTATTCTGATTGGCTGTGTTTACTGGACTTGGCAGTTTGATTGATTTGGTGTTCTGTGGTTTCTTCTGTCTGTTTTGTGGCTTGATTGGGCTGGCAACACTCTGTTCCTGTGTGGGATGGCTTTCAGTGCCAGCTTGGCTCCGTTTGTGAAGGACGGGCTCTCTTCATTAGCAAGCTGGGTTTCAGCTGGGTGCCTGGTCGGGCGGATGTTTTCATGTGGAGGCATCAGAGGGAGTTCTGTTTGTGCTCAGTGTGTTGTCTGTTTGTGTGGTGTGTGGAGATCTTTCTATTTGAAGATTGGGTGCAGGCTTCCAATATGATTGGAACAGTCTGCTGGAATCATCTCTTGCTATTCATGCTTTCAGGTCTTCTTTCAATCTCTATATGGCTTCTCTGGAATGATTCTGTGGTTTGGGGTTTTCTATAGTGGCTAGGGTTTTAGTGCCATTGAAGTTTGATGTTGTGACCGTTGCTTTCAATGTGTTGGACTAGTGAGAGCAGGTGTGTTCCAGCTTTTTTACTGCATTTTGTGTATTTCAATTGGCGGGTAACATTATTGTTCTATGTTGGTCTGTCCAATTGTATGTGGCCGGGGCATGATGTTACAGGGAACTTATATTAATGCCTTCGTTTCCAGTCAATTTTGTCTTTGGGGTTTCTAAGGATGGCTGCTCATTTTTTGTCTGTTTTGAAGGCAGTCTTGATGTGATGCCTGTGTAGTATCTTACTGATTTTATCTGTTAGTACCTCTTATGTAGGGCAGACAGCTGGTCCAATTGGTCTGTTGCGTCTTCTAGGTCTCTGTTATGTCTTGGTGGTGTTGTTTGGATTCAAGGTTGGTGATTTTGTTTTTTTGAAGCCATTGGCTGTCAATACTTCAGTCAGGGTGCATAGTTCAGTCTTTATACTGTGTCTTATCTCCAGGCGTTTGGTTCTGGTTTCTTAGTAGTTTTCGCCACGGAATTTATCTGCCTGTGCTGGGTGGGTGGTGGGATTGGGCTTGAGGTAGCGGTTGGTGTGTGTTTTCTTTGTTATATGTGTGGCCCAGTTTGCCATCTGTTGTTTTGTAGATTAGTACATCTAAGAATGGTAGTTGTTTGTTTATTTCTGTTTCCATGGTGAACTTGATTTGGGTGTGTGTTTGTTTCGGTGTGTTAGGAAATTGTTTAGGTTTTCTTTTCCATGGCGCCAAATACACAATGTGTCATCGATGTATCTTAGCCATAATTTGGGTTTGTGGTGGCATTAGCCAGGGCTCTGGATTCGAATTCTTCCATGAACAGGTTTGCAAGATGATGTGACAGTGGTGATCCATAGGGGCTCCTTTCAATTTGCTTGTTATCTTTGTCCTTTGTATATGAAATATGTGTTGGTTAGGCAGTGTTCTGTTAGTTCCATGACCGTCTTTAGCTGGTTGGTATTTATTTTGATTATTTCAAGAGTTTCTTTTATCGGGACTTGAGTGAAATAGTGAAACCACGTCAAACTCACAAGCAGATCTTCTTGTTCCACGTGTAGATTTTGATCATTTCTAAGAAGTGGTATGAGTTTTGTACATATGAACCTGCGTTTCAGCATGGAGGGCTGCAGTTGTTTTGCTAAGTATTTAGCTAGGTTTTTGTAATGGTGCTCCTATGGAGCTGACTATGGGTCTGAGGAGGTATGCCTTCTTTGTTATTTTGGGAGGCCATATAATTTGGGGCATCTAGAAAATTTTCTCTTGGATGATCGTCTGTTGATTTCTTTGCTGATGTGGCTTGGTTATAATTTTTCTCTTGCGTTAATTTTTTCTAGATATGTGTGTTGGTCTGTGTTTATAGGTTTGTATGTGGAGTCTTGGAGTAGGTCTGTCAATTTTGTTTCATAGTCTTTTCTGTCCATACTACTGTGGCATTTCCTTTGTCTGCTTGGGAGTATTATTATGCTGTTATCAATTTTTCAGGGTTTGTAGTGCTTTGAATCTCTCTTTTTGCAAATTATTTTTTGGTGGTTTCGTTGTGCATAAGATGTTGAGTAACCTGTGTCTTATTCTTGAGCTTCATCTGTATTTAATTTGGTTAGGCTGGATTTCTAGCTGCACATAATGATGGTTCTGTTGGGATTTTTTTGGGTGGCTATGGCATAATTGAAAACCTTTGGATAGGACATCTGTTTCTGTTTTGTTGAGTTCTCTGTTGGAAACGTTATATACTAATTGTTTTCAGTTGTTGTGAGTTGTTTGGGGTTTTCTCTGTTCATGTTCTAATTTCTTTAGTTTCTTTAGGAGTTTTTTCATTTTTGTAAGTGGTTTCAGTTTTTCAGCTGTCCAAGTTGTAATAGTTGTTTTATCTTATCCCAAAGTAGAGGGTGGATTTTGCTGCTCAATTCCAGGTGTAGTGCTAGCAAATCTTTGTTTAACTGATCTAATTGGAATCTTTTACTGTGAACTTCATTTCTGAGTAGAGCATCTCTGTTCTTTTCAGGATACGTTTGTAGCTGCTGTGTTCTTATGAAATGTTAATTTGAAGCAGGCTGGTGTTGACATTGTTGTCTCTGCAGCTTGCCATAGGAATTTTAGGTCACATATGTATTCCAGCTTCCATAGCTTTTGATCTGGCTGTTTATTTCCTCCCCGTAGAGGTCAGATTATTTGTTTTTTTAAGCTTTCGCGGGTACTTACATGTGTGCTGTTTAGCTTCCTTCCTTAGCAACTTAGCTACAACTTTAACGCACTACAATGACGTGGGATAATACTGAAGGAAGCTAAACAGCACACACACCACACCACACACACACACACACAATATATTATATATGTGTGTTTGTTTTTTAGTTTTCACGGGTACTTACATGTGTGCTGTTCAGCTTCCTTCAGGTATTTATCCCACGTTCATTGTAGTGCTTTTAAAGTTGTGGCAACGTTTCAGCAGAATCTCATCTGCCATCATTCAGGATGATGGATGCAGATGAAAATTGGGTTCGTATGTGGGTCATGCTATCCACAGCTGTTAAGTTTTAAATTTGAGGCTCGCTACTGCTGTCCCAGGATGCTTTTTTTTACATCCTGATTGGTTGGGGTATTGGTCTGTGTTTACTGTTCTTGGAGTTTGGTTTTGATTGGTGTTTCTGGTTTCTTTCTGTCTGTTTTGTGGCTTTGATTTAGGCTGCAACACTGTGTTCCTGTATTGGAGGCTTTCAGTGCAGCTTGGCTTTCACGTGAAAGGACAGCTATTATCTATTAGGAAGCTAGGTTTCATCTGGGTGCCTGGTTGGGGTGTGTTTGAGCTGGAAGTATCAGAGGAGTCTGTTTTGTGCCCAGGTGTTTGCCTGGTTGTGTGTGGAGATCTTTCTATTGGAGAGTGTCAATCATTTGGAAGCCTGCACTCTCAAATAGAATGATCTCCACTTCCTAATAAAAGTAATATCCTTCCTATACCTTCGCAAATATGAAGTTCCCTGTGCATCATGCCCAGCCACATACATTGCGACAGACCAATAGAAGAATAAGTACCCGCCTAGATGAACACAAAAATGCAGTAAAAAAAGCTGGAACACACCTCCTCACTAGTCCAACACATGAAAACCACAGGTCACAACATCAACTTCAATGGCACTAAAACCCTAGCCACTAGTAGAAAACCCCAGCCACAGAATCATCAGAGAAGCCATAGAGATTGAAAAAAGACTGAAAGCATGAATAGAAGAGATGATCCACAAGACTGTCAATCATTTGGAAGCTTGCACTCTCAAATAGAAAGCATCTCCACACCACAAGCCAGGCAAACACCTGGGCACAAACAGACTCCCCTGATTACCTCCAGCTCAAGACACCCCCACCAGGCACCCAGATGAAACCTAGCTTCCTAATAGATTAACAGCGTCCTTTCATACGAAGCCAATGCACTTGAAAGCCTCCAATATAGGAACAGAGTGTTGCCAGCCAATCAAAGCCACAAAACAGACAGAAGAAACCAGAAAACACCAATCAAAACAAACTTTTCAAGTCCAATAAACACAGACCAAGACTCCCAACCAATCAGGATGTAGAAAAAAAACATCCTGCCACAATAATATGTTGAAAACAATGAAAAACTCTCAATATTTTGTTCATGCCCACCTCCAAACTCTCTAATTACCATCTATGTAGCCATAAGCAGAGCAAAACACTTCCTCTGATTTCTATTTCTGTCTACACCTGAAACAGGTAGAGTATCTTTCTTTGTGACAATCAGATGCTACAGTTTTTCCAGGGATAGCAGCTGCCTTAAAGTTACCTTATACTGATTTTGCGTGAGGCCTATAAAATAGTGTCAGACTACAGAATGAAACACTGATGCCTCATATTGTGGCATCAGATTCTTCTTGATCAGCTTCTTGTCCATGGTCACTTTGTGTCAGGATCAATCCTGGAATACCCTTTTAACAAGAAATCTAAGGATGATACCCCTAACATCACAGTTTTGATTCAAAGGCTGAGGCTACTTCATTTTATTTCACATATCTTTTTTCCCCCATGGAGAACAACATGATACATTTCTAAATCAGAGGAACCACCTTACTCCCAATATTTCATCTGTCTGATTAGGAACATGCTCCCAGTCCCACCTACAGTACTGGCGATTGTCTCTTTTTCATAACTGCATCTGAACCTCTGGAGCACTGTACTACATGATATTCAGCTTGTCCTGACTGAACTGTCTTTTTACCCATCCCCTGACTCTCACTCACATCAAAGAAGAATTGATTTCCCAGAATTCTCAGTTTCAGGAATAAACACTTGACCCCGACTTTTACCTGAAGGAAGTTCATACCATCAAGATCAGCCTATTCCCAACTTACTGCTGTCCAACCTACCACCAGCTGTTCCATTCCAGATAATTCACCTTCTTCATTTCTTCACTTTTATTTTCTGCTCCCCACAAACAAATCATTTTTTTGGGGGGGGGGAATATGGCCACGCTCTAAACTCAATTCTAATTCACAGCTCATATGTCTCCAACTTTCCAATAAACTGTTTTTGCTGGATATACTCCTGGATGGAGGTGAAGTTATTTCAGTTGCATTCACATGCGCCAGATTCTCTATCTCCCACCAAAATTTCTTTGAGCAGCTTTGGCATTTAACAGCTGCTGCATAGTAAATTGTTGGCAATGGTAGCAGCAACAGATTCCAAGCACAGCCCCTAATGATTCCAAACTGTCTCTCTACTGACAGACTTATTTCCTCCTTCCCTAACACTACCTTTCTTTGCCTTGCAATGGCCTTGATGCAAGAGACAAATGTTCTTCACAGATTTTTTTTATCCTACTCATTTAATTTATGCCCTCTCTACCATCTCTGTCAACCTTCAGACATTTGCATTTGAACTTTACATACTCTCCAAAGAAGCAATAGGTATGCGACAATTCCACACATTTTGGCCAAGAAATTAAAAATAAAAGTTCTTAGTATACCGACAGACAGACAGACATCGTAGGTATGTACTAGATATAAAGGCATATCTTGATCAAAGCATTATATCTGCCTAGTATGAAACTCACTCACTTAGTTATCTGAAATTGGTGTTTTCATTCACTAAGAATAATGTCTACAAATATTATCCTAGACTTTCCAAGCTGTAAAGTGGTACATGATATCGCTCCTACAATGGAATTAAAAAGCCATTTAGAATCCAAAACTTAAAATATTCAACATTTTCTTAGTCAAAGCAATTCCACAGCTGCTTGATAGTAATCCCAAATTTAATAGTCTTATTTGGCCTAACTACTGTGTCATAATCCCAATGTGTTTGCACAGCATCCCTTCAGACACATATGGGTTTATATTTTCTAATCCTGCCAAAATGTCAATTTAGTTGCCATTGAATCCATATTTCACTTTTGCTTCTGATGAGAAGCTCTATCATGATGATGCCTTTGTGCTGACAAAATGTAGGTAGACCTTGTTTATCAATCATAATTGGGACCAACAATATGGTTGTTAAATGAAGCAGTCGCTAAGTGAAACCAAGAGTGTTTTTATGATCTTGCTTCAGCTTTCCTTTGCTTTACAGACTTGCAAAGGTCACAAATGTGGGACTTGGTCATAAAGTTGCTTTTTCATCACTTTCATAACTGCAAATAGTTGCCAAATGAGGCAGTTACAAAACAAGACAGGTAATATCTGAATTAAAATTGGCTTTATAATTCTAATCTTGTGTTTTCTTCCAGGAAACACAGCCATGAAATCACTCATCAGGTTGTTATAAACTTTGCTCAGTCTAAGAGAGGACAGAACACCAACACCACTATAACAATTTTAGTATAACCATAGTAGAATCTGATTCTCAGGCTCCTAAGGTTGTTCCAATTGAAAAACTTGTTTTTACTGAAATAGCTTGTGTATGGTATAAATAACTGAAATAACTTTACTGAAATAAGTTTAGTATGGTAGAGAATAGACAGTAGGGATGCTTTATTTGCATTGCAATACAAATGTGGTTTCTGACTAATTGAGGTGGGAAAAAATTTCTGGGTAGAATTTCAGTGATTAAGATGAATGTGTTATCCAAGATGCTGTTTTTATTTCAGACAGTACCAATAGTTACAATTGACAGATCATTCAGGCAATGGCAAAAAGATACAGCATTATATGGCATGACAAGAAACCAAGGATTAAATACAAATTGCTGCCAAGATGCTAAAGAACAGGAAGACTTGTTCTACCTGATCTACATTTTTACTTTGCTGCTTGTTGTTTGTTATAGATGAAAGAATGGGTGTGTCTCTGGCATTGAAGGCCACAGGAGTTCGAAGGATGGATGGCGCAGTTATTTATGCTATGATAAAGTCAAGACTAACATAGATTTTCAAAATTACTTTGTCAGGCGTGCCATAAGGAAAGTTTGGAACAGCTATAAAGTAACATTGATTTCTAAAAAAAATTATGATTGTCACCCCAGGAAACTTTCTTAGAACAGAAATTTATTTAAAACATTTATGTTTTAAATAAACATCTGAACCAAATCTGAGTAATGGTGAAAGGCCAAAAGACATATAAAATAACATTAAAATTATAAAACAAAACCAGTTAAAATATTAAAACATTAAAAACATAAAAAACTGGCACCCAATGGCAATCCCACAAACTTGGTTAACATAGGCTGGTTTATTGATTTACTGACTTTCTCTGGTGGAGAATCTAACCAGAGAAGAATTGGTAAGAAAAGGTCATAATTGGCAATGATTTGCCTATGCAAATTGGCAGAGAGATTTAAACTGGGTGAGAAAAATAACTGTTTCTATCAATGAGAAAATTGACTTTCAATTTGATTTAGGTATGATGGTGAACATGTTATTTCTAATATGTATAAATTATTATTGAAAATTAATACAGAGAAGGAATATGTTAAAGACTGTATGTTAGATATTGCAGGAGATGACCAAGTTGAACTGGAGGAGGGAAATCTAAGTCCAGCTCACCTTGAATTTCATTGTCTCATCTGCCACCAATTTGTTTTGACAATTAGTAGTTCAGTTTCTTGTAGAGAGCATTAGCTTTCAGTAAACCTTTATATTCATTTGAAATACCTGGACTTCCTGCTTTCTGGTGTAATGTTTGTTAATGGGAGAATATGTGGAATAAAAGACTGAAGTTTACATTGTTACAATTTAAAACAGAATTTTTATAAGATAATATATAATTGGTTTTAACATCTGATAAATTGTCAAAGACATATAAGGCTATGTCTAATGTTTGTTGGAATATGAAGCAATCTGAAGGCACTTCGTCATCTCTGGTAGACCTGTTAGAAAGCTAAGAAATACTGGAATCAGATAACTATTTTAATTCAGAGAATTCCCAAGAGGCTTTTCTTTTAGATTTGCTGGATAAATAGGTTTTAAAAAAACATGGAACCTTTTCCCTATATATGACAACAGCAACAAGGCTTCTTTATGCACTACACAGAGAGGGAAGGACTCATAAATTTCTATAATGGAGGAATGGATGCTGCAATGAATGAAGTTGGTGGAAATGGCAAAACTGACTTCTTTTTTAAAGAAAAAACTTTGACTAATTTTATTTCTGCTTTGAAACCACTTTGGGATTTTTTGCTTGCAATTGAAAGAAATGAAATCTTAATCTTGGGAAATGATGGTTAGATTTGTTTATTATTATAGAAGTACTGTGTGTATTGTTTCTTCCAACTCAAAAGAACATTGTACATTATGCTTTTATCTCTACCAAAGGCAATTGAAAGTTATTTTTTTACAGTTTATTTTTTCTTCTTGTCTGCACTCCCCAATATTGGTTTATATATATATACACATATTGTGTGTGTGTGTGTGTGTAATGTTTAATTTTAAAAGCAAAGAAACCCACCAAGATTGCCTTGACCTCTGTAGTTCTGTCGTTATATCTTTAAAGTTCCAAAGATTTTTACTTTGTCATAAATTATTCTCAGGAAACAAGAAACAGCTAGTGCACACATTGCTGAAAGATGGTGTTCAGGTACATATCAGCATTTTAGTATTTCAGGAAAGTCTGTGATTCAGATCTTAAGTTTTATATGAAGAAGTATTATCAAGTGATCTTAGACTGAGTAAATATTAACCTGTATTCCATATTTCTATTTCAAAGAGGTAGATTATAGCCCATATAATCAATCTGTTTAGGGTCAATAAAGATGCTGAAATTAATACAAAATGTTCTTCTTGATTTCAGTGATTAAAAATTGTACCTAAAAGAGCCAGGGTTTTTAATACTTGTGCCCAAGGACCACAAGTATTATATGCCAAGCTTCAGGTAGATGTCTAATTTGCATAATTCCATAGTTATATAAATTTGCACCTTTGCATTCATATAAAATATACTGTACATGCAACTCTCAAATATGCTTTTAGACAGGAAGGGAGATTGCATTAGATAGTACCATGATTTGGAGAATGAAATTAAGACACTACCTGAGGATAATCAGGATATTATAAATCTGGAAAGCCAGGCAGAGAATGGATTGGTGGTGACATATACCATGGGATCGTCTGAAGTTTGAAGGATCTGTAATAAATTGATGAGTTAATCAGTTTGCCAAATACATTATAATCAATCTGCAATTTTTATTGTGCATTGCTCCAGTTCCCAGTTTGTGATTCCTAAAACCTCCAGAGATCTCACCACTGAATCCGGCAAAGATGCTAATTTACAGCTTTAAGTTATTCATTGTTGTTCATTTCAACAAAAATAAAATTGGTATGAACCTCCATGAGACTTAGGGTGCCTTTTTTGCTCCTGAAAAACTCTTAAAACTTCTCTCCAAAAGGTAAGATTTTTTTTAAAAAAAATCCCTGCCCTCTGTAATAGCAAAAATCTGCCCTTCTGATTCTTGGAGCCTCAATAAGCATTTTTACAAAAAGAAGAGTAGACTTTTTGGAAAGGAAATAAACTCATTGTACACATGCAACTGAGAATCTGAGTCAGAAGAATCTAAAATTTCAGAAGAAAATACTTTTAAACTCCAGAGATATTTATTGCACTAAAGTTTGGTCTTTTTTTAACCATGAAGTCGAAGAGTTTAGGATATTTGGTTCCTTACCTAGTAAGAAGAGAAAAAATAATTATGGCCTACCTAAGCTGTTATATTTAAAAGTATGGGTAAGAATATTTTTCAACTCTTAAAACAATATGGAGTTCAAACAAACTCATTGGGGAAGACAGCAGAAGATCACAACGAAGCTGCCAATTCCAATTATTGGCTTTAAGTGGAGAATCCTTTGCTGCACAGAAGGTTTATTTAAGCTGGGAAAGAGGCCTGAGCTTTGCTGCAGCTCCTGTGTTGCTAATTCTATTACTAATACACAAATTACTGCTTCCATTATTGAGAGTTTTACATGGCTATATTTTTTTCACATTTCTATTATTAGAGGGAAGTTGTCATTTTTCCATTTTGCTTACTCCATGAGCTACTTCTGGGTCCAGCTAGCCATGGCTGCTCAGTGTTAGAGCTGCCATTTCCATTCAGCTCCACTTCAACATGGAGCTTGTTCGTTATTAACTGATCCTTCCTCTCATAGAAATTAATATGTTAGCTAAAAATATTTTTATTTTCTTTTGAATCGTTAAATGCTGGCTGTTTGACAATGGGCCAGGAAAGATTTTCTTTCTGTATAAGAAAAAATATATATAATGTATAAATTTGTCTTTCTTTCCCTTCTTTTATTGTTTAGAACAGAGGTCACCAATCAGTGGTCCTGGGACCACTGGTGGTCTGCGAGAAAATTTGGGTGGTCTGCAGAGAAATGTCACCCCCAAAGCACCCCCAAAGCAATTAATCCAGGCTGTGTGGAAACACAAGGCTTGCATCACGTGCGTTGTGAACAACTTGAGGGAGTAAGGAAAGGGGGCAAAGGGTGGGGGGACTTGCCCCACTCATCCCATGCACCTTGCCTGGCCACTGGGCTGCTTCTTTCCACTTCTTTCTTCTTCTGCTTTTGGCTGCATGCAAGGAAAGCAGCAAAAGTCTTTCTTTCTCTCCCCCAAACTCCACAAGAAATGAGTCTTTGGGACCCTGCAAGACATCCTGCTCCAAGAGGTTCAGCCAGTTCTGACCAGTTCTGGAGAACCAGTAGCAGAAATTTTGAGTAGATTGGAGAACCAGCAAATACCACTTCTGACTGGAGATTTTACAGTANCCCCCCCCCCCCCCCCAGAAAGGAGCTGGACACAGTATCCTGCAATCCCAAATAAAGAATGATCGATTGGTAGGGAAACAGGTAGAGAATTTTCCTGCAGACTTTTTGAGGATTTTCCCAGGGCCTCTGGTCTGCGGGATTTAAAATTATGAGTGTGGTGGTCCCTGAGGTCCAAAAGGTTGGTGACCCCTGGTTTAGAATGTTATTTATTAAAGGATTATGAAGTTTATCAAAGAAAATAAATGCTTTTATAAATGTATGGACATTTTTTTTTAATTAAATGTGGATGCCTCCCAACTCTAACCAACACAAGCACTCATATGATTGGAAATTCAAAAATGGCTAGAATAGTAATGTTACTTAGGGAATCATGAATGTTTAGAGTTAAGCAACACATTTTGGACACTGATATATATTGTTAAACTTCATGGTTAATATTAATATCCCTTTCATCTTTTTAAAATTATTATCCTTCTCATCTTTTCTACCACATATCTTATGATTATATTATTGTGTTGTTTTTATGTACATGTTGTTTGTATGTTTGTATGCACATGGATTGTATTACTTTATTTGTACATATACTAAGAGCTTATGCCGTTGAGACAAATTCTTTGTGTCCAATCACACTTGGCCAATAAATTATTCTATTCTAATAATAGAAATAGCTGCATGGTTTGGATATAGATTCATTTTCTATCTGAACACAATCCAGGTATTGCATGCAATACAACTCATCTACAAATCTTTTCAGTTCACAAATAGGCACAACTTCTGTTGTGGTGGAATATTTTGTTTTAATCTTGGATATAATAATATATTTAAAATTCAATTTATTTAGATATTTGATGGCAATGAAATGAAACTAACTAAATAAGAATTTTTTTTAATCAATCTGATGTGGCACATGTTCTCAGATAGTCTATTTTTAATGTGTCAACCTACAATTAGCTGAGAAATGAGAATTTAGGGTTTATTAAAAATTAAAATTAATTCAACATTTACGGACTTTTACTATTTATATTTTCCAAATATATTG
>BHFT01074133.1:0-13257 GCA_004320025.1 Laticauda laticaudata | reverse complement strand
TCACAGAACACAACATCCCTCCATTTCTGCTCCTTGTCACATTCCTTGTGGCCACAAGGAGAGGACATGGAAACATATTCTCGGGGGAGCTGCATGCGGACATACTAAATTCCCAGATTTCATCAATTGAGTAGATTCCTCCGTTGCTGTAGATAAATTTCAGAGAAGGAGCAACAAATGTGTTCGCAGCAGGTTGCTACTCACTTACCATTCTCCTCCTAGAATCTAGAAGCAAGAGACTGTTTTCACTTTGAAGAGCCTACTTGGAACAAATACTAGAGTTGAACAATTGAAGATGCCATTTGACTTCATCACCCATTCCTGTTCAGGGAACAAACTGAGAGTAAGTCATAATATCTACCAAACATACTAGATCAATTTTCCTTGAAGTTTGGGTTCGATAGGTCCCACCAAAGAGATGGTGTGGCTTCATTAATTCCACGGGCTTCCTGCATCCTGGCATGTTATGTACACCATGAAAACAGGGACCACACATCAGAATTGAACACATGCAGTGGATGTCACCCAAATGGTCTGGCGCTGGCCTGTAGTTGTGACTTGATTCCAGAGGGAGGTGGAGCAGGCAGCAGCCTTTTCAAGCCTCAGTAGCTTCTAGCATATTATCAATGGGTCAAGCACCTTTTAAGCCAGCACAACAGGTAGCTTGTGGAGGACTTTGTTAACAAATTTGTTGAAAGACTCTCTGCCAGGAAATCTCCGCCGCTGCCACTTTCATTGTTCAGAAGCCATTGATCTTCCAAAACTGCTTAATGTGGGTACGATTCTCAGCCAGCTAACAACCAGCTTTTGTGTGAGTTGGCAAAGAGCTGAGTGAAGCGTCTAGGTGTGTCCAGAGCTGGTTCAGGTCTGACATAGCCATCATCCCATCGAAATCATGCTGCATTGGGCCAGCTCTGGCTGAGATACGCACAATCTAGACACAACACTAAGAGCAGAAACAGAAATGCTGGAAAGGGAAAGCGAGCGAGCGATACAGGTGAAAACTCAAAAAATTAGAATATGTGTAAAAGTTCATTTAATTGCGAGTAATGGCAACTTAAAAGGTGAACTTAAATATATGCCAGACAGACTCATTACTGCAAAGCAAAGATTGTGCGTTAATTCGCCCGTTAGGAGAATGAAGCACATACAGGGAGATGTATAGAGAAATAGTTGTTTGAATAATACACACACAGTGCATACAGATACACTGTACGGTAAATGTAGGCGTTACTTTCAATAAAGAGTTTTAAGCAAAGTTCAAAATAGGCAGTCCAAAGTCATTCACAGTTTAAAATTCAGTCAGATTTTTTCAATCCAGGGATAAATGCAATAACAGTCCAGTGGGTTCAAAAAAAAAACACACAGGTCATTATCCAAGACTTACATTTAAATCAGTATATCAGTCCAATTAGAAGAATTGCAGGAACAGCAGGCTTTCCAACATAAGGGAAACAGAGATACACTTTCTTCTGAGACTAAGGCAAACACCCAGGTTTCTCGGCTCTTATGGCCTTATGGCCATTTAAGAACCACACCTAATACAGTTTGCATTTTCTTCAAGACACAGTTCTCAAAATGGTTTATCCTTGGTTTATATATTCCTAACCCAAATAGCTGTTAGTGCACTTATATTCCTAACGTTCTCCCCTTTTGGTAAGACAAATATATACAACTCTATATTCAAATCCATAATCTTCACCAGCACGCCTTGGGCCTTTGTAAAATGCATCTGCTGATAATGTTTACTGACATACAGTAGTTCAGCTTAAGCATTTTGACTTTGTCGCACATGTCTCACATTTAAATATCTTAAAATCTGTGGTGTTTCGTTCTTGTTTTCACAGCAATATTTTCAACCATCTGTATTGCTGATTGGTTGTCTTCTTTAAACAACAATAGGATCTGTTTACATTAATTCCCATATCAATTAATAAGCCTTGTACAAAAACTAAATCTGTTCTTCTTCTCTCGTGTCGTACACTTTTCCAGCCCACTGTAGAACACGGCTCTGGCACATGGCGATGTAATCGTCGGAGATTCATGCTGATGTACAGGGTTGTGGTATTCAGGGTGCAGTTTAATAGGTGTTCCCATGTCTGGGCAGCCTCCCTGCAGCGTCGACATTCTGTGGATCCATCAGTGGTTGTATCCCCATTTCTGCAATCAGCGGCTTTTGCATCTCCCAACTCCAGTTTCTAAGGCGATTCAGCCAGCGCCAAATTTTGCCATGGCTCACTGCCACCTTTGGGAGGGATTCCGTTGCTCAAAAGAAGCTATGGGTTTCTCCTGTAGATGTTCTTGACCAGGCTTCTATACCTGGGAGCTCTGGGATTTGCCATCCAGGGGTTGTACTGAGTGCTAGAAACTCTTCCCTGCGATTTTAGGCCTTTTTGGACTGGAGGTACATTGCTGGAACAAAAGTAGTGATGGCGACTGTCGATCTTCCTGTTTTTGTGCGTTTCCACTCTTGGAAAATACATCTCTTCTGACTTGTAGGAGGGGCAATTCCACACCAGGCAGGTAGAGTCATCAATTCGGTGTAGCTTGAGGACAACCAGAGATGGCCCTTAACAAGCTGTATTAGAAACAGGGTCCAGCTTCTTGGCATGTTGAGGATGTCCCCAGACAGTGCGATGCATATTCGGCTGCGGAAGTAACACAGGCAAGGGCAGTGCTGCGCATGGTTCCTGGGTCTGTTCCCCACTTGGAGTTTGCCCAGCTTTTCTCAAGATGTTATTTCCTGGCTCCCACCTTTGCCTTTGTCTTGCTGACGTGGTCCTTGAAACTGAGAGTGCGGTCTAGAGTGACTCCTAGATACACTAGAGGTTTGTCTATGTATTTCTAGTCTCTTGCCATACCAGCGGGACCTTCAGTTTGCGGTTTTTGCATTCCGACCCTTGATTATGGAAAACACTGGACTTGAGTCTATCTGTGATTTTGCCTGAAGATGCGGTTTTACCAGCATAGTAGGTGGTCAGGCCTCTAGGCTTCACCTTAGCGTTCTTTCAAGATCCAAGAAAGACTGGGACTGAGAGGCTATGCCACAGGTCGTCTTGGCATACAGCGAAGCTTCCTGGTGTTCTGGTGGATGTGGTGATCGTTTGTGTAGATGTTGAAACAAGAGTGCGACAAAGAACGCGCCTTGCGGAAGCCCATTTTTTCTGTCTGTTGCCATCTTGCTTCGATTCTCCACTGAGTCTATATCTATAAGAAGCGCTTCTCGTTCACTCCAGCATGTTTTTGATCAAGAAGTCAGGCTGCGCATCATGTGGTAATCTTGTACAGCTTCTAGCCAAAAGTACTCTGTTGGTTGACTGTATCGTAAGCTGCAGACAAGGTCAACAAAAACAGCACCAGTTAAATGGAGTCCCTTCTATAACCATCCTCAATAAAATTGAGTTAGGGTTAAGGAGTTTGGCTTGTGCAGGACTTTTCCAGGTCTGAAACCTGCTTGCTCAGCAGATCAGCTGCTGATCAATAATGGGGGCGCCATGCGATTCAGGATAGTCTCTCAAACAAGTGTTGTATGTATGACAGAGCAGGGCAGATGGGTCGGAGGTTTTTCGCGGATGCAGGATCTTTGCCAGGCTCCAGGATAGCCACAATCTTGCCCGCCTCCATATCTTAGTAGCTTTGGTTATATCAAGACAACTGTTGAACTGGTCTAGAAAGCCACGTGCAGAGCACTTGCGGTTCCTAGGTGTTTAACTTGTTCACACAAGATGTACATCAAGGACCAGCTGCTTTGTTGTTTTTCATTGTCTTGATGCCAACAACTTAGTTCGTCATGCTGAAAAAGCTCTGATGACGTCAGAACATTCCTTGTTTTCTAGATGGCTTTGTAGTTTAGTTCTCCGAGATGATGTTCTTTGGCTTTCCCCGCTATTCAAAAGGAGTTAGAGCGACTTGATCTGCTGTGACTTCAGAGCGTGGTTGGCGCTTTCGTGTAGTGCATTTCCCAGCGATTCCTAAATTGTCTTCCACGCTTTCCTTGCCTACTGTGAGTCATTATTGGTAGACTCAATCAATTCTGCAGGCTCCTAGTCGCCTCCTCTGACGACACTGCATTCGATAAGACTTTTCCCCAACTTCCAAAGTATCATCTCCCAAAGGGATTGCCTGGAAGAGGATTCGACTTAATACTCCTTGTAGGAGTTGCTTTGCATTCATTGATAAGTCAGGGATGTAGTTTTTTCTGGCATCTTCTAGGATGTTGTTTTTGGAGGGACTTTTTCACCTTTTCTACAAAAGATATCATAGTTGCGGCTGGGGTGTTGCTGGAAGTCCATGCATTGCAGTGATCCAGTTCTTCTGAGAATTTCTCCCAACTTTCGGCCTTCCTCAAGTTGAAGCGGCGTCTGAAGGGGACTGGCACGGGGAGTTATGGCTGCCATGATTTAATCCTCTCTGATGGGACGGTGTTGAGGATAAGGGCATTGGGGTCTTGAGGACGATGTTTCTCACACTGGTTAAGCAATGCTGTTCGTTAGCGAACACCCAAATCAGGGTGTTATAGCACGCCTCCATCTGCCACTGTTGTGAAAGCGAGCTTGCGGGCCATAGAAGGAGCATTCACATCGCGGCCCCCTGTCAGGTATCTGTTTACCTGCGAATCCTTCTTACCACGCTACCCAACCTACCCCAATCTATCACCAAACTAACAATCTGTAATATAAAAGACAAACATGAGAATTCAGCCTCCATTGTTGACAAACTTAGATGTTTCTGTCTAATAGACCTCCAGTCCAGTCAATGCTATTTCCCAATAATACAGCAGTACCAGATGTAATTTTCGGTGTATTTATGTCTGTAAGCAAAAACTTGCATCAGCATATGCAGTCAAATTCAGTTCATCTTTTGGCTCCAAAATACAATGCATAATACGATTGTCTGTTTTCAGATATCTTAACACTCGTTTAGCAGCTTGCCAGTGCCTTTCAGTTGGCTCAGCGTTAATTCTCGCTAATTGGTTAACACTGTATTGCAATATCTGCCTTGACCAATTACTGAGATAATATAAAATTACCAATCCAAGGAATGCATAAATTTCTTATCAAAAAACAGACTTTGAACATCCACTATGGCTAAACTCCTGGCTCATTGGTGGCTCTAGCTGGCTTACAAAGTTCCATTTTTAAAAACTTCTTAGTAAACTGCTGTTAATTTTATCTGCCTATGAGATTTTGCATCCTCCCCCTAGTTCTATCTATCTTTAAACCAAGATATGTTTGATTTCTTTTGATTGTTTTAGCTTTAAAAGTTTCTTTTCCAATAGTGAAATTATCTCAGCAGCTTCTTTGTTCAGTCTTGGTGATTAATGCTATGTCATCAGTTAAATAATTAAATAAATAATGAAATCATACCATTACTTTTCTCTTATAAAACAATACAGGATCAGCCATGCCAGCTACAAAGCCTTATCTGTTAGTTAATTCTTTAACTATACATTAGGTCCCACTCATATCCTGATTGCTTTAAGCCATAAATGGGGACTCTTTTCAATCTCCAGCAAATCGTGTAGTTGTATTATCTATTCTTTAATACTAAAGGCTTCTTTAAATTATATACGTGGTTGCAATGGGGTCATGGTCAAATAAAAACTGGTCCACATCCAAATGATTTACAATGTATTTCTCCTTACTGCCCACACTAATGCTGCGCTTCAAAGTATAGTTAGATAGTTCCTTCAGACTATGGTGCAAAACAACTCAATCAAAGTCATAGTCCAGCTATTGCTGGTCTGTTCGATCAATCCTTGATGCTCTAAGCTAACCCTGGTGCTTTATGGGTAACAGTCCCTCCAATCTGTCTTTAGCTTTATATACACATTTTCATCCATATAGGCATGTTTACCTGGTGGTAATCTTAACGTTTTCGTATACCTCCAGTCTTTTTAATGATCTTCCAGTTCCTTATCCATTGGCTTTCTGCCAAGCAGCCTGCACCTTAGTACCTAGGCAGAACGTTTTCATTCTGACTCATGGATGAGCGTTGTGAACAGTATTTTCAGCTTGGCATCCACACAACACGTAGGCACACTTGATAATCTATACGGGTGGCTTTGTGACATATCACTCGCAGGTGATTTGTGAAATCATATTCGGTTACAGATTAATTATAGGGCCTGTACTGGTGAACCTTTTCCTGTTGCCACCTGCTCCTGTTCTTCGATTTTCTTCTATGTTCTACTACTTCCTCCTGTTCTTCCTCTTTAATGGCTATTTGTTACTATATCATTTTTGGGACTGATTTGAGGTCGATAATAATATATCATTGCTGGATTTCCTGTTCAGTTTATCCCACCAATCGTGCTCCAGAAAGTTTGCATTAGCACTACAATAAACATGAGCTGCTGGCTTTGATCCCAAAATCTAAATGAAACTATGGTTGCGCGCTATACCCACTATATATAATAACTTCTTTCAGCTCTATGTTGCCCTTCAGTCTTACTTGGAGGAATATGCACCATGATGCGAGAACTCCAAATGTGTATAAATACTAAATTTGGTTTTCTGCCATTGCCCAATGAGTGGAATGGCAATTCTCCAGTTGTTGTGTTAACATACACATTGTTTAAAACAGTACTACACGTTATGGCCTCACGTGCCCACGTGGTTTTCAGGGTAAACCTGAAATCCAGATAACATAGTGCGAGTCATGCCTTTAATGTTTGGCCCTCTTTTGTTCTCACAAAAATGAGTTATAGGTTGTGGTCTGTAAGGTGCAGAACGTTATACTCAACACCAGCCAAATTTCAACAATTTGTTTTGGAACCTTTTGTTAACAAATCGTCAGTCCCCTAATCAGTTACTACACGAACATTACATACTTTTCATTTTCTCTCAGAAAACCTTAGCCAGTTAAAGAATGTTGGAATGTTTCTTTGTTTTTCATAAATAGCAGAAACCATATTTGTGAGTAATGGTCCATAATACTCAAAATAATAACAGGCACCTCCTATACTTGGTTTCTTAGGACCAATTATGTCAGCAAAAACAATCTAAAGGTTCTTTTGCCTTAACCCACTGGTTTCTGATGACTTCTTATATTCTTGGCCTACAAACATTACAGTTTAAATACTTGCTACAGTGGTTTCAATTTTCATTTCTCTGACAATTCAACAGTTTGAGCCCATTTGTGAAATTCCTAACTAAAGCATAGTTCAAGCAGTGATTGTCATCAATTGAGAAGATTATGGCTACGGGCTCATAGAAAACCCAAATCCACAATCTCAGAAATTAGAATATTGGAAAAGGTTCAATATTCTTGGCTCAAAGCTGTCCCACTCGAATCAGCTAATTTAAGCCATAAACACCTGCAAAGGGTTCCTGAGCCTGTTAAGATGGTCTCTCTAGTCTGGGATTCAGTAGGAATCACAATCATGGGAAAGACTTGCTGACCTGACAGTTGTGCAGAAAACCATAACTGACACTCTCCATAAGGAGGGAAAGCCTCAAAAGGTAATTGCAAAAGAAATTGGATGTTCCCAAAGTGCTGTCGTCAAAGCACATTGACAGAAGTTATGTGGAAGGCGAAAAGTGGGAAGGAAAAGGTGCACAAGCAGCAGCGATGACCACAGCCTGGAGAGGATTGTCAGGAAAAGGCCATTCAAAAGTGTTGGGACTTTCAACAAGGCATTGGACAGAGCTGCACTTCAGGCCATGCAAGAGGCCACCGACACACAGACGGATCCTGCAATGGGCTTTCCAAGTGTCGTATTCCTACTTGTCAAGCCCGCTCCTGAACAACAAGCAACGTCAGAAAGCGTCCTACGCTGGGCTAAAAGAAAACAGAAATGGTCTGTTGGCCAGTGGTCCAGAAGTCCTCTTTTCTGATGAGAAGCAACTTTTGCAGCATCTCATTTGGAACCAAGGATCCAGAGTCTGGAGGAAGAATGGGAAGGCACACACTGCAAGATGCTTGAAGTCCAGTGTGAAGTTTCCACAGTCTGTGTTGATTTGGGGAGCCATGTCATCTGCTGGTGTTGGTCCATTCTGTGCTTCAATTAAGTCCAGGATCAACACAACTGTCTGCTGGGAGATTTTGGAGCACTTCATGCTTCCTTCCTACAGACGAGCTTTATGGGATGCTTAACTTAATTTCCAGCAGGCTTGGCACCTGCCCACAGTGCCAAAAGCACCCAAAACCTTCACTGGTCAATGACTAGGGGGTTACAGTGCTTGATTGGCCAGCAAACTCACCTGATTCTGAACCCCATGGAGAATCTATGGGCATTGCCAAGAGAAAGATGAGAGATATGAGACCAAACAATGCAGAGGAGCTGAAGGCCGCTATAGACACATCCTGGTCTTCTATAACACCTCAGCAGTGCCACAGGCTGATAGCTTCCATGCGGCGCCGCCATTGAGGCAGTAATTGCTGGCAAAAGGGGCCAAACCAAGTATTGAGTACGTATGCATGCTTATTCCTTTTCAGAGGTCCGATATGTTCTATGTACAATCCTTGTTTGATTGATTGCATGGTAATATTCTAATTTGAGATTGTGGATTTGGAGTTTTCATGAGCTATAAGCCATAATCATCACAATTATGACAAATCACGGCTTGAAATATCTTGCTTTGCATGTAATGAGTCTATCTCATATATTAGTTTCATCTTTTAAGTTGCATTACTTAAATAAATGTACTTTTGCGCGATATTCTAATTTTTCGAGTGTCACCTGTATATTACACACAAACTTCTAGGAGGATCAAATTTCCATTGTTTTATGTACGCAAGTCAAGGTGGCTTGTCTCTTTGGAGTAAAGGCTGAATGAGACATTCCATGGGAAGCTGCTCTGAAATGGGCTGAAAGAAATATCACCAAGAAGAGGTCCAAATGCCACCGGCCCCCAAAATGATCATGCAGCAGTGCCTCATTGGCCAATTGCTTGAGTTTTCTTCCTCCACCCCTGGGAAAGCAGGGCCGCCCTTCAGTGTTTTCTAGAACGTCATTTTTTAAATGAAAGAACCTCTTAGTTAAGAACTAACCAGCTTTGGAGACTCAAGTGCTGCAGCTGCATTTCAGCTATTTCAGTAATAATAGAAAGCCCTGAAGCTTTGACACACTTAGAAGCAACCAAGGATGGCAATGGAAACAAAGATACTGAGCAGCCACTCCACTCTTCTTGGGATCTTGACTGGAGCCCCTCCTGAGTGAAGCCCTTTCCATCACAGAAGCAAAGTGCTAGGAAGGCTACTTTGGTGACCAAGAGGCCAGCAATTGCAGGCTGTTGCTGCCATGGGGGTTGGTTTCTGTCTGCAAAGGTGGACTGGGTCCAATTGACAGTCTTTTCCTGGGGTGTCAAGGCCTGGGGCCAGATCCAGGCCACGTAGCCGTGCTAGAAACAGCAAAGGACCACCCTGCGGTGACTGCCAGTGAAAATGGAGCTCAGGAGGGCCACGGGCAGCCCTTACGAGCTCCGTTTTCTCTGGCAGAGGGTTGCCAGAAGCTTGGGCCACGACAGTTGCCCCCAACTGGCCCTCCCAAGGCCAAACACAACCCTGACGCAGCCCTCCATGAAATCAAGTTTGACACCCCTGACATACAGTATTCGATGGGAGGAGTTCTTGGTGCTCTCTGAGCCTTGGTGGTTTTCTGTCAGACGTTTCATGACCCAGCTAGGTAACATCTTCAGTGTTAGGAGGGAAATGGGATTTGTGGAGTAGAGGGGAAGGATATAGGGGTGGGGTGGGGAGAAGGACTATGGGATCCTTGATGCTCTCTGAGCTTGGTTTTCATGCAGACCACTCATTAGCCAAACTAACGCTCAATATTGGTGCTCAATCCATCAGTATTTGACATCTATATAATATGAAAGTGAAATGCCACTCGCGCATCATCACAAAATCTCCAGAACCGTAAAGCCTACAAACTTGACATTTAGCACGTATGTACCTCTTGGCTTCAAGGTGCTCACTAAGAAAGGATTTTTCAAAATGACTATCAGAGCATTAGTATCTGGTATATTAACATGTTCTGATGCTAAGGAGTTCTATTCCCCCTCTCCACCTGAAAAGAAATCTGTTCCAAATGCAAAACACAAGCAGAGGAGTTTCAGTTTCACAGCAGCAATCAGCTTTAGNCCCCCTCTCCACCTGAAAAGAAATCTGTTCCAAATGCAAAACACAAGCAGAGGAGTTTCAGTTTCACAGCAGCAATCAGCTTTAGTTGAGCTAAGCCATGCCCAGGCTCCTTGCTGTCTCCTTGCTTACACAGCAAATACTCTTTCAGTTTCTAAACAGCCCTCAACTCTCTCACACACTGACAGGGCGCTAACCAGATGAATACCGGTGGATGCTGATAGGCAGAGGCAGAATTCCCCCCTGCTATTTTCCTCCCTCAAAACTTTCCCGATCACATAGTTCCCCTGCTAGTTTCTGAAGTAAGGATGTCCTCCAGCTCTACCCAGCCCCCTGGGTGCTTTGCCCCTCAGATCTACAAAGGCAAGAGAACCTGGCTGAATTTCCCCTCTTAGAGAAGGGGAAATGGGCGTTCTCAAGCAGCTGGAACCGACTGTAGTCCAAAGTGCTCGGAGATATTTCCACACCTGGGAGCCATAGATGCCTGAATGACCTGTCCAAAATGACCTGGGAAGGACATAGGCTTTGAGGGAGCAGAGCATCTGGAGGACAGAATGGCAGGCGTGCAGAGTGCAGCTTGGGCGAGGCAGCCAGCATCCAATGCCTTTGCCCAGCTACCCAGGTCAATTGGCTCAGCAGCAATAAAACGCAGCAGTTAAAAACCAGCAGATGTTCAGGATGGAAGCCCTAAATTCTCCTTGTAAGAAACACCAGACATGAATGGCAGAGGAGGAAAGAGAATCCTGCCAGTGCTTGCTGCTGACTCATAAAATAGATCACAGAGGTCATCTGGTCCAGTGTCTGCTCAGGGTAGGAGCTGCTCAAGCCTTTCTGACAGAGGCTCTTCCCTTCAACGCATCCCTCCCTTTGGGGCAATACTGCAATAAACCCCTGGCTTGGGTGTTCAGAGGGGGGCCCTCAGCCCTTTCAGCTGGGCTCTGCAAAACTGGTTCTCTCACATCTATACATGCCCTAACTTTCTCCCTGTGCAAACATGGAGTTTTCTTTCCTCCCTGTTCAGTTCCATCCTATTCATCACTCTCGATCTTCTTCTACTCATCTTTCATCTAAACAAACAGTAATTCCTTATCTGCAAACTTTACACGTGTCCCCTCAATTCCCACATCCAAAATGAAGAGTCTTCCAGGGCCATCTACAGTTTCATGCCTCTCCTATCTTATTTGACTTCCTCTCTCACACTCTCACTCCTGCCTCTTTCACTCTCTGTGCCCATCTCCCTATTCTGGGCATCCATGTGGAAACATTTGAGGTTTGAGGGGCATCCTCTACTGCTGCCATGTTCCTGGTAGTGTGATGTGAATTGCTGAGTCTCCATCCAAGGCCACCTGCTTCTTCTGTTGGACTCTGCTTTCTTGAGAGTCCTTGGCTCCATATTTGGTTCTCAGCTTCTGCCGTCCTTCCTCTTTTGCCCTATGTTAATGTCCATCTGAGGAGCCCAAGGAGACGCTGCCAAAAACCACCTCCGAGTTGAAGATGCATCCCATCTCTTCCCAGGAATTTTCATGAAGATAGGAGAAGGCATTTTTGCTGAATCCAGATTAGGAACTTGCATTATTCCTGGGGTTAATTGTGTAAGTTTGGGCTTATTGAACTTCAAGTCATACTTTTTCTTGAATAATTGCAGCAGAGGTGGTACTCAGCAGGTTCTGACCGTTTCTGGAGAACCAGTATCAGAAATTTTGGGTAGTTCGGAGTTCTGGCCAATCCCACCTCTGACTGGCCCCACCCATCCCATCTATTTCTCTGCCTCCCCTTGAGTCCCAGCTGATCGGCTTACTTCTTTGGTTACCCTGCACAGGAGAACAGAGCTGGAAAGCAGGTTAGTGGGGTGGGGAGGGAAGGGGGACATTGTAGTATCCTTTCCCTGCCATACCCACCAAGCCAAACCATGCACACCAAGCTGGTAGTAAAAATTTTTGACTCTAACCACTGAACTGCAGTATATTAGCCAGATCTTTGAAGCAGAATTTAGTGTCCAGGAGACCAAGAAGGATGAATAGGTCTCCCTTTCTGGGCTGGAACAAGGGTAATTAGGTAGCATGCTCGGGTCAAGGAAGCCTTAAAGAGGGTGTGGAATCTGCCATACGTGATGGAACCAGTTGTCAGGGTTTCAAGTAATATGCCCGGGGTGTGATTCAATTTTTTTAAACAATCGGTTCTGTGGGCATGGCTTAGTTGGTGGGTGTGGTTTGGTGGTCATGTGACTGTGTGGGTGTGGCCAACTCGATGTCACTCACATCAAGGGGCGCTTCTCCTCACCTGGCCTCTCATGACAGTGGAGATGCTGCAACGATATTAGTGTGAAAAACAGTCATAAGTCACTTTTTTCAGTGCCATTGTAACTTTGAATGGTCACTAATTGAACTGTTGTAAGTCAAGCATTACCTGTACAAAAATACAAAAAGCTTCTTTCCTTGCAAAAAGCTGGCCTAAATACCAATCATTAGATTAAAAATACCTGCAAGGCAGAGTTACAAATCAGGCAAGGTGCCAGAGCACCTTGAGAAATTAAAATAGTTAAAATGCAATGATAACTATCAGCAGCCAACTCTTGCTCCTAAAGTGAATCCCTTTAGCAGAGAGTTCATTGAAGCTCTCCAGAAAGAGCACACCCAGGAGAAGCAATCCTGAGATCCATTTGCACCACTTAAAGAGACCAGCTGGTCTCACTCACCTCACAAGATATTCTAAGGAAATCATCCAGATTTAAGGAAAGGTCACATGCCCCCCAGAAGTGCCAAAAGCGAAGTAAAATCAACAGTGGGCATGGTCGCAAGATCAGCAACACACGCGCTGGAATTTCGCAGGGTAAAAACAAGAATTAACCTGGGGGGACAAGGAGTACACCCCAAAAGGACAGGGCGGACCGCCGAATGGAAAGTACCACATTTTCATATTACATTGTCACCCCAGGAAGACCCCTCTCTCTCTCCCAATGGCAAGCTCCCACAAAAGACAATAACCCCAAGGAGCTATCGAAAACCTATATACCCAAACACAAAGTGACCAAATGTTGATTAAAATCACTGGGGTATATAGCTGTCTGCTTGTTAAAACAACATTACCCAGGAACAAATAGGAAGAAAAGGACTAGCCAGGGCGTATTATGAGTTAGGTCGGCTCAAGCCCATTTTCTATTAATATCAAACC
>BHFT01074127.1:0-17882 GCA_004320025.1 Laticauda laticaudata | reverse complement strand
CACCAGCTTATGGTCATCGAAAGAAGCTGAGTCAAAGCTGGGGGGTTTCTCCCACAGGCTGCTACTTTTATACTAGACGGACACAGCTTGATGATGTCATCAGGAGGAGTCATACCCATCCTGGGCTCTCGTAGCAGCATGGAGGAGAAAAATGGGAATCCCAGAAAGATTTGATGGTCTGATAAGAAATTTACAGGTCTCAGGAAGCCACAGTACTGATAGAAAGAACAATGCAAAGCAGAAAGGCTCCCGGTTTGCACATGCATATGAAGACTATTAAAAATTGTTTACATAAGATCATACAGAAACAACAAAATAAATGATATTACAAATACTTGCATAAAGTCTTTAAAAGCCAAGACAAAAACTTGGTAACAATATGTTTTTCTTAAATGATATTTGTTTGTTAGACAAATAATTTTTATTATAGAATTGTATTTAAATTCTGTTACTTTTTTTTAGAATTGGTCAGTTACAAGGCAACAGGATAGATGAATCCATCAAGATCACTGCTGTTGTAATGAATATTTAACATTCCAATTAATTTTTATGATGATGAATACTTTGAAAATGATAAGCTACTGAAAATAAAACATTAGTCTGTACCATATGGGAAGTAATATGTTTAATTAAAATTATATTCAGGAAAAACATTGGAAAAATATTGCCTGAACTCACCATCTCTTTTGGAGATTATATATTCAGAATTTTTTTAAAAAAATTCAACTCTCTCATCAACATATCTAACTTCACCAAAAGAAAACATTTGCAGCTAAAAGTACTGGTACTTCAAAAATATAGCTAGAAAAAAAATCTCAAGTTTTTTTAAAGAAATCAAAATGATTATATATCTATCCCCTGCCATGCACATGTGTCTTCAAGCAGTATAGAGAATTAAAAATACACTAGAATCTAACGACGTACAATACAGGTAGAGCATACTTAATGACTGATCTGTTTAGTAACTTTCTAAAGGTATGACAGCACTGAAAAAGTAATTATGATCAGTCCTTACAACTTTATATTTATATATCACTTTTAAAAACTTAATTTTGCTCCTGCATTTTGTTTTAGCTGTAGCTTCCAGACCACAATAATCGCTATCCCAAAGGAAACACAATGAATCCATCAAAATACCAAGTTATCAACTTATTTGCCACAGCTATTTCTGTCCATTAAGACATTCTTGGTACTGCAGCCGCTTTGTCACTCATGATTCTAATGTTTTATAAATCCCATTCTTCCCACAAACCTCTGTATATTCTAGTAAATTTAATCTTAATTTTAATTGTTGTTGGGGTTTTTTTAGTAAAATCTGAGATGCCTTTTCAGATGCATTTGAGAAAGTAATCTGACATATAATTTGAGAGAGGTTAAAATATAATTGTACTCATAGTTGCTGTGAAGAATATGAGAAGCAATTTCTCTTTTTTCTTTCTTTTCTATTTTTCTTTAACATTTTTCCTCTCTGCACTCTTGACTTTGTTTCTTTTTCCCTTTTCTTCTTTATATTTAGCTTGTATTACTTTTAAATCTTATTTTTGTAAAGTTTCAATAAAAATCATATAAAAAAGAATCAACATTCAAAGTACCTGTCACTATTTTAAAATTGCAGAAACTGTTTTATATCACAGATTAACATCTAAGGATTCTAAATATAATCTGTGTATGAATGCATGTATATAAACTTATGCAAGGCTACCGAAACTGCCGCAAGAGCAGGCTTTTTGTCCGTAAAACCTCATGTTGCAATTTGTATGCAATGTTTCAGCTTGCTCTCCCTTTCAGCCCACAGTATTCTCTCAGCATCTGATATGGATCGTAAAGCAGAATCAGTAAATATCTAAAACAGCATTAGAACAAGACAGCTTGATGTACCTTGGAATTAGAAGTTGATTCCAAGAAACAGAGCCTGTTGCCAAATCCTTCTGCAGCAAGACACAATTTCTGTTGTTCCTTGTGAACAGTAGCAGTACACTGCAGAACCACTTCATCATCCTATTAAAAACAAAAAAGAGAGAAGAAATGACAATAAGATTAAGTCTTTTAGATTGCAGATTTTTGGGATGTATTTCCAAATGAAGTCAAAATTTATTCTAATAAAATAAATTTATTCAAAATTTATTCTATTTATTTCACTAGCATAAGCCATCACTGAATGAGAAGAAATAAACACAGCAGGACAATCACATACCATGTCCACAATTAAATCAGAAAAAGACTTTTCCAACTGGAAATATTTTGATTTAGTGATTTATATACAGCACAAATAAAAATAAGTATTAAAAAACTTATCTTTCTAAGTGATTTCAAGATAACATGTAATAAAAGATTACCACTTTGCATTCGTATTTTTGAAATATTTGTATGGCAACCTCATTTCAAGAATTTAAGATAACATTTTAATCTCAAATATAATCTTATTACTAGATGCAGCAATTAAGATTATTGCAAAGCTAAATATGGCTATTCAAGGATGACCCATGATTTTTATTAGTCAACAATGACTCAAAGGAACCAAAATGACAAACACATTCTTAATTAATATGCCACCCATCTCACTGTTTAGCACTAAAGCAATGCCTGGCACTAAAGGAGTATATCAAGCATCTGAAATGTGATCACATGATGGTACAGCAGTTGTAACTTCAAGGACAGATTGTAAATAACTATTTTCAAATCTGTTGTATCTTTAAATGGTTATTAGGTATTGTAATTTGAGAAATACCTATACACACTCTAGTCCCACTGTATTCAATTTCTTTTTACATATCGAACCCTCATTTCCATACAATATAAGTAGCCCTCAACTTCCGACCAAAATCAAACCCAAAATTTGTGTTGCTATGCAAGACATTTGTTAAGTGAATCACTGCAATTGTTAAGTTAGGAATAGGGTTGTTAAGCGAGTTTGGTTTACCCATTGACTTTGCTTGTCAGGAAGTTGCAAAAGATTATCACATAACCACGGGACACTGCAAATGTCATAACTATGAGTCAGTTGCCAAGCATCTGAATTTAGATCAGACCATGTGACTATGGATGCTATAATGGTCAGAAGTGTGAAAAATGGTTGTTAAATCACTTTTTCCAGTGATGTTGTAACTCTGAACAGTCAGTAAGTGAAATGTTGTAAGTCAAGGACTACCTATCGTCGCACAAGTGTGCTCTCATGTAGCCATTTTTACTCTTTTTGCCATTCTTTGTTCATAAAGACAATATACTGTCCACTTTCTATCAGCATTTGAATGTCTTAAAATTTCTCTGTCTAAATTCCCAACTTTAGTAAATATTCAACAAGGGTGATTACATTCATCTGTTTGCTCTAATACTTCACAATTTATTTCAGCCATGGTAGCACAGTGGTTAGAATGTAATACTGCAAGCTACTTCTGCTGTTCAATTTTCACCCACTCAAGGTTGACTCAACCTTCCATCCTTCCGAAGTGGGTAAAATGAGGACCCAGATTGTTGGGGACAATATGCTGACTCTGTAAACTGCTTAGAGAGGACTGTGAAGCATTGTGAAGTAGTATATACTGGTAAGTCTAACTGCTATTGCTATGCATTTCTTCCAACATTTCAATCTATTTTCCCTGAGATATATAACTAACTACCTTTGTTCTTTTCTTTGATAAAGTTTCAGACCATGATTCCTGGTTGCATCATGCAATCTATTCAATGCAAATCATCTCAGCCAACAAAACAGCATAATCTGCATCCAAAGTACATATATGTTCACATTCCTGTCCAACATGTTTAACCTCAGAGTAAGCATTGTGATTTATTTGTCTATAAAAACTACAAAAGGAACATAAACAACTTCTTGTCTTCTTCCTGCCTAAATACCAAACCAGTCACTAGCATCCATATATTGCTACTTTTGCACTTAGATTCTAGGTTATATTACTCTTATTTCATTCAGCAGCCAACCTACAATTTCATATTCACATAAAACGATCCATAACTGGACATCATACACTTTTTTCTACATCAGTAAAGAAAGAATAAACTTTCTTGCACTCTCATACTGATCTACTTGTCCACTTCTTCCTAACATAAAACTACAGTACACTTCAGAAATTTTGCTTCGTGTCATTTCTTGGACTTTTTCCAAGACTTCTACCAAGCACCTTTTCAAAGAGTAAAAATTCCCTGTAACATTTATATTTATTCTTGATTACCTTTCCTTGATCAAAAGCACATGGCCATCATCATCTTCACAAATGGAATACCAAATAGCATTTAATTGAAAAATTTCTAAGATTTGTATCTTTTAATTACAGGCAAGATCATCTCTATCTTAATATTTCATAAGAATCTGCAGTTTAAGAATATTATCATTGCTGTGATAACACCAAAGCTGTCCTAAACTTTAGGTAAGAGTATTCCAATCTGGAATGCAAATTGAGATGTAGCTGCAACCATGTGATGGAAGCCATGTCCTTTTTAAAATGTGAGCAAAAAGAATCAAGGCTTCAGTCTTATTATGCCCATCATCTTGACTTTTTCTATCCTTTCTCTGCAGACATCCCCAGCTTTTACTTAGGTGTTCTGCAACAAAATATTATAAATTCAACTACAGTAGTGAATATTTTAGTTGTTTTGAGCTTTGCTAGCTAACTCAAGGAATTGAAATGCTGTGGCTGGATGCGTGTAATTGTCAATCTTTCCCATCATTAAGAATCTGCCCTGTAAAAGAAAGTCTTATAAGACAAATCCCTCATTAAAAGGTCTCATGTTGATGTTTTAATTTATTTGAAATCTGTACAGCGCAGTTAAAGAAACCATTTGAAGAATCCACCAAGCAGAGCTCCTTACGAAGATACCCATTAAAATAAAGGAATAGTAAAGTTAAAGGAATAGCAAACTATATGTTCTTCTCAGAGCCAGGAGAGACCTGGAGTACACAAATCTTCCTTCATATCAAAACACATCTGGAAAGAATAAGGAGTAGGATTGAAGTGAAAATTCATTTTGGGCAAAAATAATTTTAGATTCAATGTTTCTAGAATGAAATATAACAGTACATCTTTTAATACTCTGCAAATCAAACACAATGAAATAGCATTATTTTAGAACTATGAAAAAATAGAAAATGCATGCATTTTTAAACGTTAAAACAGTTCAATGTATAAAAAATAGCTATCAGGATATGAAAGGAGGCAGCAAATAAATTTTGTTCTTTCCTTGGCAACTGATACGTTAACAGCATACTAACATAATCAAATGAAAAATTCTATTACAAATCATAATGTTCTCTGGTAACTCATAAATTATGCATTTTACTTCAATACTAGACTTAAAAACATTTTCTCGTGGTATTTTTTGCTGTGCCATTTTACAAAAAGAACAAGCTGAATACTGTCTGCCGTTCTCTGCCAAATCACAATTCAATCTTTTGCTTTGGAAAATATGTCCATTAATGAAGTGCTGCTAGTTGCATCTCATTGGGTCCTTTCATGTACAAAAAAAAATTCCACCAAATAAAACCAATTCCCATTAGGTTGCTCTTCTTCTGGAACAAATATGTGTGATGCAAGAGACATGAAGGAAAGTCTAATAACTTGTTTCCTTTATCATCACTTGGTGTAGGGGAATTTCTTTTTCAAAAACAAAAAAAGAGCACAGTACAGGTGAATTAAGAATGCTCAGCAACACCAATAGCCTATATTGCATTATTCTTTTTGTTTTGGCCTATTTATATATATTCTCTACAGGAACCCCTAAATCACAGGTAATACAATTTTTATAAAGCACTGTTACTTTTGGTAGAATATTTTACAATTTGGAAGTGAGATACAATGGATTTCTGTTCATACAAGATGGGGGATAATGATCCTGTTTCTTTGTGGAATACCCAACTTAGGGGTCTTAGAAAGACTATTGTTAAGATTCCTTATGCATGAGATATATATATTATTCATAACCTCAATTTGAATAAAAGTGTAGATATTCAAGTCTATGGTAATCTACTGGTATTCATTAGTATCAATATGTCTGCGTATGATCCAAGCCCCATCTCACTTTTGGATGGGAGTACATTAATTGAACATACCTACCATGCAGCCATTGTAATAATTAGCAAACCTACCTATGATAACCATGGTACTTAATATTCAAAATTCTAGAATTTTGTGAGGAAGGAACTGATGAGCAATTCTACTCTTGGGGAGTTACTTATATAAAACAAAATAAAACATTGGGATACACAAATGCTTGGTAATGCCCAAGGTTTTACAAGAAAACCCAATTTTTTGTGTTGTTTTCTGTTGGTGGTATAAATCTATTGCCATTGATCTGTAAAAACCTCATGACTTATTCACTACAAGGTAATAGTGGAATACAGATAGAAAGTAAAGGATTTACTCTAAATTCCCTCGCTATTTTACCTGCTCTTTAAGATATTACTAATCTGAGGTCAAATTTCTTGTGTGTCCAATCACACTTGGCTAATAAAGAATATTCTGTTCTGTTCTACTCTTTCTTCTCAGGCATAACATATGGAGGATGTTGGAGGGTCAAGATAGAAGCTATTACAATTAGAATAGGATAGGAGAGGAGAGGGGGAAAAGAAAATAGAATAGAGTAGGGTAGGGTAGGGTAGAGTACAGTACAGTAGAGGAGAATAGATTATTATTTACAAATCAGTATGCATGTAAAGAATGTGAAATATAAGAGATCAAGTGTTAACCTATTTAATTTTCTTCCTTCTCAAGTCTCTTTCCCTCATTTTTCACTTATATAGTACTTTATTATGGCTTCTTCTTTCCTCCTTATCTCAATTATTGATACTGGAATGTCCGAGTTTTCTCCTAGCTAACAAAGCTTTTAACACAGAAAGTTCTTCTATCCAGTATTTGAATCTCCTCACACAACATAGTCTGTCCTTCTGTTTTTTTTCTCCACATTTTCACAAGCCACTCCAGGATTTTCCTCCAGGTTTTTCTCCTAGTCCCAGGGTTGTAATCTCTGGGCTGTTTTACCACTTCACTTGATATTAACCAGATGACTTCCCCTCAGGCAGTGTATCTTGCAGCATCAAAATATAGCATGCTTCTCCCTTTCTCTGTTTACTCTTTTTATATGGTATATCTAAGGCATGTACATGTCACTTTACAGGTGCCTTCTAGCATTTCTCCCCCTTTCTATGTGTTCTTAGTCATATGTTGAGTCATCTGTCTCCCCAAAAAATAAATCTAAGACATCTAGTACAGACCTAGACTCATTTTCTTCAGGCAGGCATTTCACTCTGCTTTTTGATAGTAGGATGCAGTTATCTAGGTGCTAAACATATATTTGTAGTCTGCTGAAACAAGGTAAAAAAACAAAACTTATTCAAATTCTCCCTCTTTCTTTAATGTACACTACTGAAACGCCTGCTACAAGATAAAAAAGCTTGCAAAACTATCTAAGCTTTGAGTTTTTACTGATTTCAAGTTTCAGCTACCAGATTCGGAAAAGTAGGGGAAGAACCAGAGCTTCCTATGGTAAAACTGAAGCGCAGATGGTCCTTGCCTGATGATGGTAATTGGATCTGGCAACTCCATTCTTAAGCTATGCAATTGTAAAGCATGAAGTCACGTGACTGTGCCAATATACAGTGGCAATTGCAATAGCCCTAGTTGCCATTATTAGATGAATCCATGCACTTGCAACAACAAACAGTGACTGCATCCTATGACCATTTGCAACCTCCTGTCAGCTTTCCCATAAACTTTGCTTGTCAGAAGCTAGCAATGAAGGTTGAAAATGGTGATCATATGACCTTGAGATACTGATATTGCAATAGTGAGTCAATTGCCAAGCGCCTTGTGTTCACATGACTGTAGGAAAGCTTGAACAGCCACAACAAGGGCACATAAGTACCTCTCAATTAGAACTAGTGTAACTTTGAATGGTCAATGAATGAGTGGGCGATTAATGAATATTACCTGTGTTATTGTTGTGACCCGCCAGCTGCCAGCAGACCTGGAGGTAGACTTGAATGATGAGGAGGTTGGGGAGGAATTTGGGCCAGTACTGGAGTCTGGGGAAGGCTCTAATGGATGTTCTGCATTGGACACAGAGATAGAGCCAGGGCCATCCAACATTTTTCAGCCTTCCACTTTCCACCAGAGAGACAGCTGCTTTTGGAGGCTGATATGAATGAGGAACAAGAACAGCTGAGGCCTGTTCCAGATGTATATATGCGCAGAACAGTTAGAAGAGGTGAGCAACGGAGGACAAGGAGTCGATATGGGAAGCAAAGCACCTGTGGACACTGAATGGCCCCTCTCTGGCTGGGGAATAAATAGAACGAAAGGGGAGTGGTTGTCATAGGAGACAACAGTTAGTCTTTCTGAAGATTTTGCTCATTATGTTTCATGCCACAAAGACTGCTTGCCAGAACTTAATTTGCAGCCTTTTGGCTGGGAGCTAATGGCCTTGCAAGGAACTAATAAGGTCTGTACTGCAGTTAACTCCTTGAAGGACTATTGCCTGGACTTTTCGGTGGGTGAATGCAATTAATTCACAAGAGGTATATAAAGAGGGACGTTTTGTGACAAGGAGTCTGTTTCTGGTTTCTACTAAGGCTGGATCAGAACAGTTATGTCTCTCTTTTCAACTGTGGCAATGGTGTATTCTTAGACAATTGTCAAGAAACAAAAGTAGAAAAGCAAGGTTATCGATTAAGGGAAGCTTGGTATTGAGCAAACCTGGTGAATAATCAAATATTACATGAACAAAATACGAGCCTTCTCCCAACTGATCTCACAAATCAGAAGCCTTATAGCCAAGGATGAAACTCTTTACTGCAAGGATTAGGATAACTGTTAAACCAAGCAATCACCAATTATGAAATACAAATGAAATTAAAATAAAAGCAAGATTCAATTTTGGTGTCTCTTCTGCCAATATACCATGATCAGCTTTGAATTACTGAGCTGGATAGGAGAGATGATTTGTATCTGTGCATTGTTATGATAACAAATAATATGATATACAGTATTTGTCTCTGACCTTGCCAACTCCACAGTTCATAATATGTTTGGGAAATGCTGTGCTGTTCTAATTGAATGGTTATTAGGTCTAACACCAACGTAAATCAAATAAAAACAGATAAACCAAACAATGATACAGATACAGACACAGATAATCAGAGTTGGAAGGGACCTTGTAGGTCATCTAGTCCAATCCCCCGCCCAAGTGGGAGACCTTACACCATTTCTGACAAATGGCAGTCCAATCTCTTCTTGAAGGTCTCAAGTGATGGTGCTCCCATAACTTCCGAGGGCAAGCTGTTCCATTGGTTGATTGTTCTCACTGTCAGAAAGTTTCTCGTTTCCAGGTTGAATGTCTCCTTGTTCAGTTTCCATCCATTATTCCTTGTCTGGCCTACAGGTGCTTTAGAAAGTGGCTTGACCCCCTCCTCCCTGTGGCAGCCCTTCCAAATATTGGAAGACCACTATCATGTCTCCCCTGGTCCTTCTCTTTACTAGACTAGCCAAGCCCAGTCCCTGCAACCATTTGTTGTATGTTTTAGCCTCCAGTCCCCTAATCATCCTGGTTGCTCTTCTCTGTACTTTTTCTAGAGTCTCAACATCTTTTTTATAATGTGGTGACCAAAACCGGATGCAGTACTCTAGGTGTGGTCTCACTAAGGCTTTATAGAGTGGTATTAGTACTTCCCTTGATGTTGACTGTATCCCTCTGTTAATACAATTTAGGATTGCATTAGCTTTTTTGGCTGCTGCTGCACACTGCTGGCTCATATTTAGCTGGTTGTCCACTAAGACTCCAAGATCCCTCTCACAGTTACTGCTATTGAGCCTGGTTTCACCCAGTCTATATGTGTACTTTTGGTTTTTCTTGCCTAAGTGTAGGACTTTACTTTTCTCTACATTGAATTTCATTTTGTTAGATATGGCCCAGTGTTCTAGTCTGTCAAGATCCATCTGGATCTTGAGCCTATCTTCTTGGGTGTTAGCTATTCCTGCCAGCTTAGTATCATCTGCAAATTTGGTAAGTTCCCCTTCTATTCCCTCATCTAAGTCATTAATGAAGGTATTGAAGAGTACTGGGCCTAAGACAGAACCTTCTGGCACCCCACTGGTTACTTCCCTCCATGTAGACTTAGACCCATTAAGGACTACTGGTACAGCAGAGGCTTTGGAATTGTCTTCAACAGGGTTAGCTTTCTTCTATTAAAACACAGTATTTCTATTTCAATTTAGACTTAAGAATATAAATTCACATTTTCTAATGAATGCAAATTCTCCTGTCTTTGACAATGGGATTTTCATTTGGGTGCAATATAGACCCTGCTAAAAAGGCACTCAAAAGTACTATATAGCATTAGGTTGGTTTTTTTTTAATCCTAAAGAACAAATAAAAATATAATAGCAGGAAATTATCCTAGAAATCAAAGAACTCTTAATTGTTCGAAGGTATATGATCCACTGACGGAGGCAGAAAGGGGGAGGTGACTATGAAGATTATCAGTCATCTAGGTCATGGTTGTCTCAAAGGTGCTTTTTCAGGAGGCAACTGGACTTTCTTGTGTTCCTTTTGTTTCGTTTCTCATCCAAGTATGTTTTGTGCCTTGTGTCTCTTCACCGTTAAAAAAAGGCACAGACTGTTGGGGATGAGTCTGCAGCCTGCAGCCAAGAAGGCGCCACACACATTTGCACTACTCAGGTAACCCTGAGGAAACAGAGAAACCTCCAAATGGCCTTAAGGTCTCGCTAAAACATTGCAAATGACCAACTGCCTGCAAGGAATATAAATTCTTCCATTCCCCACTCATTCCATCCAGTCAGAGCTGAAGAAGCTTCTTGGATGAGAAGTATCTTGAGAGAAAAACAAGACATGTCCAGTTGCCTCCTGAAAAAGCACCTTTGGGACAAAGGGGAAGAATATTCCTCATTGCAATCTGTTTCCAGTCAGTCCCCTAAAAATGTACTCCAAATTATTGGAAGACTCTCCATAACATAAAGAAAGCTATAAAAATGGCAAGACTTCCCCCACTCCTCACGTCCATCCAATATTCTGGATCCAACAATCTATACAAAAGTGTTGATGGGATTTTCATTACTACATTATATTTCGAGGATAGATCCACCATTGACCAAATACCAACAATACCATACACCGAACAGAGACATTTTACTTACTCTTCCTCTTGCATAAAATGAAGTTGGGATTGCAAAAATTATTGCAGCAGTCACTGTTGATCACAAAGCTAACTGCATACAAATCAATATCAAACAGCCTATCTTTCTTACTTCCTTTTTAGCTAAAGCAATTCTTATATTACCAATTAAAGCAATTCTTATATTAACTGACTTACTGCTCTTACACAGAATCTGCAAATCCTATCTCTTCAACTGAGTGATCAGTGACATGTCATGCAACCTTTGTTTACTTTGGCAAAAATACACGTGATGACATGTGTTGAAAAAACACAGAATGGATTTCCTGGACTGGTGTTCCAAATTCTACACTTTATCAGCTTTCTTTGTTAAGGTATTTTGGTAATTGTTAAAGGAGTTTCTGAAGATTGTACAATTCAGTTGCTTCAACTATGCAGCATTTATTTCAATGAAATACTCCCCTTGTAATGCATTTAGATTGCCGTTATTCTACATTGTTTCACTTAAGGTGTATATACTGTATATAGTATCAATGCTTATTCTATTAAAGGCTTAGTTAAGGAGAATATTTGTAGCTCAGGACTGAAATGAGGGGTCCTGTTAAAAGCAATTGTTGTGAAATATGTAGATGACAACTCCTATATATGCTTATCTCCTCCTGCATTCCTTTAAAGTAGGAAGGAGCCCTATGCTCCTTTCTTCCATTCTTTTAAATCGGTGTAGGATGGGGTAGAAAGAATGGCTTCAGGCAAGTAACTTATGCAAAAGGACAACAATTGTATTTTGAGAACTCAAAAAGGACATGAGACTGCTGTCTTAATTGTCTTCTTTGCTGGTGATTTTGTGGAACAGAGAGAGAAAACCATCCATTAGATGTATATTAGCAGAGATTAAGAATGTTTCCAAATAAAGACTTACTGGGCAGTTCACTGAATGTTAAAGAATGACCAGATGAGTTTATCATCCATTGATAACCTCTCCCATGTGCACTATTACTTCTCTACCATTTTTTAATTTGTTAAATCATAATTGAAAATTCTTAATGTTGTATTATGTTACTTCTTACCATAGAAATCCACTAAAGAGGAAAAAACTTTCTATGTAAAATTAATCCTATTTAATACAGTATTTTGTATAAAAATAATAGCTTAAAAGAAATAGCTATCCATCCATCATCTATCTATCTATCTATCTATCTATCTATCTATCTATCTATCTATCTATCTATCTATCTATCTATCTAAGGGTTGGCATATGCTTGATGAGTTCTCCAAGCACTATAATATTCATCTATATTTAAGGTAGAAGCAACTCCCCATGTTCAAACAACTAATAAGAATTATTGCAAAAGGAGGGGCAATTCATTTTCAGAATTTACTGGTAATTATGTAGGTAAATAGTATATATCTGAGAAATCAAAGACAGACGAGTTGCTGAGCTAAAACTTTCTGCAAGTTAGGAGCTGCAGAACTATTTTAAACTATGATTCAATTTTTTATCTTTCTATTTTATGTTTCATTGATATTACTGTAATGTCTTTTATTTCTGTGAGCAATGCAAGTCACTGGGAATCTCATGAAAATCTCCTTGAGAATTCTAGGAATTTATCAAAATAGCTCCAGAACCACCAGTAGGGGTTAGATGAGACATCTTTCACAGAAGATTTTCTGCTCAAACAAGTTACCTCTGAAGACATCAAAAACGAGCTCCCTATTTTTAAAATTTTTAAAATTTTAAAAAAGGTCTTCTTAGAAATACTCATTCTTATCAATATGCAGTTTTGAATATAGATCAAATATAGCCAGAAACAAAGCAGCTGGTAAGAATGACCGGTCCATAAAAGCATATTGTAATTCAGTAAAATTCCAACATTATGAAGGACAACTCTATATTTATTACTATATATTATTCATATGATTCCCTTTTCTGAACATATTTCATCAGTCCACTGAAGTCTGTCCTAATCTAAATTAAACTTCTGAAATTAATTTCAAAATTAAATCAATTGGCATCTAATTCAGATATTTCACCCCAAAAGTGTTCCAAGAAGTCACTTCAAGCTGCTCAGAATCACCTGAAAACACACACACAAACACACACACACATGTGCGTGAGGGAGAATTATGAAAAGCAGCAAACAAAAAAGAATACTCAACCCCAGTCCAGAATCCCCAGCGTTTTACGTTTGTAAATTTTGAAAATAAGTCTAGAGATAGAATGAAGAGTTTAATAATGTGTAAGTCATCCATCTGGAAGCACCAACAAAAAATGCTTTGGAATAAAGTAGCCTCTGAACAGATTATTTGACATAAATAATTCAGATTAAACAAAGACAGAAATTATTCATTGAGTAGCTATTACTTTTTCTTTTTAACAGCACAGCAACTATGTTAATGTATTTCTGGCATCTTCATATTATCTTTAATTTTATCTTTTAAATTCTGCTTGTGCTTTTTTCTATCATTTTTTAATTTGTTAAATCGTAATTGAAAATTCTTAATGTTGTATTACATTATGTTGTATTATGCTGTTATTTGTGTAGTTTTCATCTTCCACTTATTTTAGAAATTGCCAAAGTACTTTTGTTTACAAGGCCATGTAATAAAGCATACTGAAGAAAATTACCCAGTCTACTTTGATAAATTTAAAAATGTCACACCAATAATTAACAAATCAGTCAATTATATCTAAAACAACATCCATTCCTAATAAATATCTATGTTCAGTGGAATTGCATCAGTGTAACCAATTGTCAGATTCTTTAGACAGCAAAATCTTATGCACATTTAATCAAATTTAAATTTCATATTATTCAAAAGAATTTACTGTAGACAAATGAATACATAGTTTCTGTTTAAGTCATTTTAATTCAAAGCATAATGAACAAAAATCATATCTTATTCATTAACATTCTGATCTGCTAATAATCTACAAAATAAAAACACTGAAAGTTAAAATATCTGATTAATCAAATCACACACTCTTACCTTAAGTTTCATTTAAACCTGTTGATTGTACAACCAATTGTGAAAGAATGATAATACCAAGAATTGAGAATTGAACACATTACTCACTTAACAGACATTCTTTTTCTCTATAAATCATCCTCTCTTTTCAAGGAAAGTTCATCTAAATAGAATAGTAAATTCCATTTTTACACTAATGACATTTTGCTATACTAAAAACTGGTTTACATATTACATCATCAACTAACAGTGACAATTTCTATAAAATTCTTCTGTTACAGTGAAAATATGACCTGGAGAAAAAGGCATTGGTATTTACCTGATACACCCATTCTCTGTGAGCTGCGATGAGCATCCAGTATTGGGAGGTGCTTCAGTCTCTGGATAGGCTTGATAGGATGCTCCTCCTCCTCCCCAGAACTCCTCCCTAGCATCCCCCAGTTTTGGCGAAAAAAGTAAGGAAACTCTCGTAACCTTCACTCTGTCTAATCGTTGGCCGGAACAGGACTCCATCAGACAGAAATTGAGTGGAGCTTGATGCTCTTTGCAGCTCACAGAAAATGGGCATATCAGCTTGCCCTTTCCCAATGATCTGGGAATATCAGCTTGTCCTTTCATCATCAATAAAAGGGCATATCAGTTTGCCCTTTCACCAAAGCCCTTTCTCCAATGATCTGCTCAGAGCATCCAGTAGTGGGACATACCAAAGCTTGGCTTGTCCTAGGGGAGGGTCTCCATCTGTATTGGAGTCCCCTTGCACTCCATGTGGACTCATTGCAATACTGTCCTACTGAATGAAGCCTCAGCAGAGGCAAATACATTTATTTTATAATGTTTAAAGAAGGGCGATGGGGAGGCCCATGTTGCTGCCCAACATATGACTGTGCTTGGAGCTTGTGTGGCCCATTCACTGAAGTTGAAGCGCTCCTGGTGGAGTGTGCTGTTATGCCCTTAGGCACTGGAAATGATTTGAGTCTCGTACACCTTAGCGAATGCAGCTTTCAGCCCCTTGCCAATAGTAGAAGATGAGACTTTGTGTCTTTGGGTGGCTAGTTGAAAGGAAATGAAAAAGAGCCTCCGTTTTCCTGAAAGGAGCCATTCTGCTTAAGTATGTATGAAGAGCTCTCCTAAGTTTAATTGATGCCACTGACATTCTAGCCCCTGGCATGGCCTTGGGCAAAAGCTGGGGAGAACAAGTTCCCTTGTATGTGAGAAGGTGGGAGACTTGTAGTCTTCAGTGGTTCAAAGCGACCCTTCAAAACAGCAGTGAGGACCTTGTTGAAGTTCCAGGTCGGGTAGATGCACCACTGGAGGGCATAAATTTGTGGCTTCCCAAATAAAACTCCTTTTGCGTGGGTAGACGTACAGGTATATCGGGACCTTCAATGGTACAATGATGCGGGAGTTGGAGTTGCTCCTTCCCACTCGTTAGTACAGAAGCAAGTACCGTTGTAGGGATCTAGCATGGAATCAGGCCCAAGGGACAGTAGAGATAGAGGATTTCATTTTCCCCAATAATTCAGACAAGGTTGACAGGGAACCCTCTTGAGTGTTCTTACGTTCCTTGCTAATTTTCTGATTCTCTCCTGTCTGTCCGGGGATAAAAACATCTTTGCTACCTAAGTATCTATTATGGTGCCCAGGTGAGTTTAGAGAGTCGATGGTGTTAATGACTCTTTGCCCAATTAATGGAAAACCATGTTGTTCGAGTGTATCTAAAGAAAGTTGAGTATCTATTTCTGCTTGATGGGGTGATGATGACAATAGTGAAATGTCATCAAGATAACACTGCAGTCTAACCGGTTTATCCCATGATGGGCAGCCAGAGCTGCGAAAACCTTTGTAAAGGTTCTTGGAGCAGATGATAGACCAAAAGTAGGTCGACGTACTCAAAATGTTGATTGTTGTAACAAATTCTAGGGAATTTGTTGCGTGAGGGTCTAATTGGAATGTGTAAATATGCCTTTGTGAGGTCAAAGGAATTTAAAACATCTCCCTGCCTAATGCCAAACAAGATGGACTGCAAAGTACTCATCTTAAACCTCTGATACACCAAGGAACGATTTAGGTGTTTAGATCAAAAATTGCCTTCCACACCCCCCCCCCAAGACTTTTCAGAACAATGAAAAGTAGNAGGTGTTTAGATCAAAAATTGCCTTCCACACACCCCCCCCCAAGACTTTTCAGAACAATGAAAAGTAGGGAATAAAACTGATAGCTGTGGCTGATAGCTGTTTTCATCAGGTCCCTTGTAACAGGATTCCTGGAGGGAGAACATGTCATGAAATAGTTCGGGGGTGGGGATTGGCATTCTAGGAGTAAAACAAATCTGATGGTGTCCCTAATCCCAGTATCCGAAGTAGAGGAATTCCATTGGTCCACGAAGAGGTTTAGTCATCCCCCAATGGGGACGTGGGACCTGAGCCTATTTTAGTCTGTGGATTTCTCTATTTCCCATCCTTCAGAATGACTTTTTTACTTTGTCCTCCCCTCCAGTTTCAGATTCCGAAATCTGATCTCTCTGACTGCCGACCATACTTAAGACCAAATGACCTCTGGAATTGTGGAGAATATTGTCCCTGGCAGAAGGGACAAAAAGGAACCTCTACAAAAGGACTGGGGAGTCCTGTTGTCTGGTCAACGAAAAAGTGAAAGGGAATCTTCCTCTTGCTTCTGTTTTATCAGAAGTGGATCCAGAGCAGTGCCAAACAATTTGTTTCTCGAAATTGCAGACGAGGCAGGCTTCCATTTATGTTTAATATCAGTTTGCTAATGTCTGAGCCATAGCAATCACTGAGCTGTAACCTACAATGCTATGGCTCGAGCTGAAAATTTGACCGTGTTCAATGTTGTGTCCACAGAAATTCTGCAGTGCTATTAGTTTGACGATGTCTTGATACACTCTGATGTTAGAGTTAGGTATAGTTTATCTTAGGTGAAGCAGTCCTCTAAGGGAGGCTCTGGCAAAAAAGGAAGTGGCAGTATCCGCCCTTATAGCGCAAACATCAGACTGATAATCCTTACATATAGCCAAGTCAGCTCTTTATCCTCCAGTTTGAGTGCCCACTCTGCCTCATTGGGAATCGAGAAGGATACTAAGGCTAACACCGGATCATCTACCTCTGGGGTATTGAGAAGTTTGAAAATTCTAGGGCCAGAATTCTTCTGTCATATCTTCTGTCATATCCTGTGGGTATAGGGTAAGCTGCTGCAGATATCCATTGTTTTGGGATGAGATCTGAAAACATCTGCAGGACTGGCATAATGTCCCCTTCAGTGATTGGTTGGGAGAAATTCTAATCCTCCAAGTCCCCTTGAACCCGTTGTCTGTTGAACAGGGGTGGGAAATTTATCAAGGTGTGCTGTGTTTTTGGCCTTGAAAGGGAGAGATTGAATAGTTGAGGACGGCACAGGCTAATGAATGTCGGCTGGTCAGGCGTGATACCTCTTCATCTGACCTACCTCTTTCGAGGGGGTCTGCCTCCTAAAGGACCGGGTTGCTGTCATGTAGTGAACCTGCCTCAGTTGTTCCAATTGGTCCTCCTGTTCTCACTCCTCACTGCCTGTCATGTGGATGTGCATGTATCATATAAATCTCCCTGTCAGCCTTCAAGATCTTCTACTATCGCTTTGAATCTTTCGGCTGTCATAAGAAACAGGGGGAGGGGAGGGCGGGATGAGTCTGGGAAGTGAGCTGGAGGTGGAACATTTTTCTGTTGTGTAAATGAGGGGGGGGAAGCATACATCAGAGTTAGGTTTCTATTTCTCGCTTAGCTTTCTT
>BHFT01074123.1:0-10067 GCA_004320025.1 Laticauda laticaudata | reverse complement strand
TTTTGAGAGCGGATAACAACGGATGCAAAATTTTCTCGTCCACTGTGTCCTTTTTACATACATTTTGCATCTGTCGGCCTATGTGACAGGCCCTTTAGCTGCCTTCCTGGCTTCAATTCAGCCATGCTGGCAGTTCTCTTTTTAGTTCAGATGGAGGGGCTTTCTTCAGGTCACTCGAGGTTACTCTCCTCTCCTCGCGACCACCGAAGCATTCCTCTGCCATCCAGGGTGACTTTCGGCTCCTAAGAGCCTCCTAAGAGACTTGCCAGCCTCAGGATGCCACAAGGCAATCAGTCACTTTAATCAGTATGATCAAATAAATCTGAAAAATGATAATGGGCCAGATCCTGCCAGGATCCCTACTTGCGAGACACACTTGCAGAATTTTTCTTAACCTCAGCAATTTTAAAATGTGTGGGCTTCAAAATTCCAGGATGCCACATCCAGCTATGAGAAAGTTTGTGGCTGAGAAACTCTATGTTAGCAGCTTCAGAGAAGAGTCAATCTGTGCAGGTCCTTGAGAAGTAAGGATGCCAGATCTGTAATGCTCATAGCTAGGATTGTTGAAAAGCAGCCACCACAGATTGCCTCTCGGTTGGAAATGCTCTCCAGTCAGATCTTACACTTCTGCATCTTTGTGTCCTGTTCTGCTCCTTGGCTCTCAGCTTTGCAACCCAAATTTGCTGAAGTTGTACTGCTGGACTGTGAAGACCACTCTTGCTTCTCTGCCATTGCTCTGTCTCATTTCCCAGAACCTCTTGCATTGACTGCTTTACATGTTAGTCCCTTCCATTCTCTAACCCTAAGGCTAGACTTTGGACTTCACTGCTGCCCACACTATACTGAGTTAACAGACATTGCTTCTCTGTATATCTCTTGTATCAGAGGTAGTATTCAACAGGTTCTGACCAGTTCTGGAGAACTGGTAGCAGAAATTTTGAGTAGTTCAGACAACCGGCAAATACCACTTCTGACTGGAGATTTTACAGTATCCTTCCCCTGCCATGCCCACCAAGCCATGCCCACAGAACCAGTAGTAAAAATTACTAGAATCCCACCACTGTCTTGTATTGTTTGTNGGGGGGGGGGGTAGGGGCTCAGCTGGCCTTCTACCTGCCCTTGTATTTGCCTGAAGTGCAGCTTGTTTATAAAGCACATTGTAACTCAATCCAGTGTATTGCTTAGGCTAGAGAAGCTAAGGAACGAAAAATGAATCCCAGAAATTCATGAATTGCTGATCTTAAATTGTCTCATAGGACAAGGCCACCAATAAGCCCTATTATTGAGTCATATTGGTTCAGCAAAAATTATGGTGACAGACTTTCCTATCAGTTCCAGGATTGGAGAGCTGCATGCAAGCCAGCCCCTCAAAAAAACTTAAATATAGGCTGTGTTAAGCCTGGGTTCCCCAACCAGGGTTAGGGAGACAAGCTAAACAGAATGTGCAGCGTTAGTCAGATAGGCACACAGATAAATGAGTGAGCTAAGCTTGTATGTTTATTAACATACAGTAAAAATAACAGATACGCTTGTGCTATCAAAATTATAGTTTATTCCATTATATGTGCATAGCATAGTCAAAATAACAGTCCAATAGTCATGTATCATTTAGTCAGTCCATTCAGGGATATTCAGTTAGCAAAGTCCATGTAGAATATCCTATGTCAGTTCACTTACAAATCAGTCCTTTGTTCTCTCTCCCGTTCGAGCAATGCAGTCTAGTTTCCAAGCAGTAATCAGGGATCATCAAAGCCAGAGAGAGAGCAAGCTGTAGTCTTGCTTCTTTTAAAGTGCTTTCACAACCACTCCCTTAATTACTATCCCACAGTTAAAGTTGCAGACACTTTAACATACAAACTATGATTCATAGTTATTATTTTACCTAAACCAGTTAGGGTAAACAATGTTATCCCTAACAGGCTCTTCTCAGAAAAAAAAGGAAACTTTGGGGCTAAAAAGTTTGAACTGCAGAAATCTAGACAAGTATTAGAAAAAGTAAATGTTTCTCTGTCCACTTGTGTCTGATGCTAGGGAATTGTGCTCATCTTCACCAAGGGAGCCAGCATGGCTATATGCCAAAGGCTTATGGAACATTGTTTGCTTCCCACTGAAGTGGTACCTATTAATCTACTCGCATTTGCATGCTTTCAAACTGCTTGGTGGGCAGGAGGTGAGGCAATAACAGGAGCTCACCACATTTTCTCAGGTGTATAATGTGGGCTATCGCTTTTGCAGCAGACAAAGTCTGAGCCACTTTGTCCCCTTTTAGACAACTATTAGTGCGCCGTAAAGAGATACATAAAACTCTAATTCATAGCTATCATTGAGTGGTTGGTCAGATTTTTGAAATGTGTTTGAATATTAGTAGCTCGGGTTGGTAGTTAGGCTGTTGGTTTGAGCTCTGAGTTTGGCAATTTGGTTGCAAACGTTTCATTACCATTCAAGGAGATATCAACAGTGCATTTTGAATTGTGCTCATCTGTCAGAACACAGGTCTTTAAATACCTTTTTATGATATTCAAATTAGTTATTCTGATATTTCTGAATCATGGACTGATTTCAGATTGTTTGATTGGCTGGCTGTTGTTGCTGGGCTGTAGATTTTTGCTGGGCTATGGATTTTTTTATCCCAGGTCTCCTTTTCTTGAAAAACAATCCAGATATTACTATCCACCAAGAAAGAAAGAAAAAAAAGGAGTAGCTTACATCAATAAAATATATGGTAATACACAGGGGAATCAAAAAATCAACTCTGACTCAAGCTCAATTCTATCATTTTTGCTCAAATTCTGTCCTCTGTTTGCAGCTACACAGAAAAAGTTCCAAGATACCACCTCTAAACGAATGGACCCTGCACTATTTTCCAAAGGAAATTATACTGGATTTCTGTTAAGTATTGTGAATGTTTTCACTCCTTCTACAGCATGGAAACTCTTTTTAATCCACTAACTAAAATTCAGAAGGCCTGGATAGTCTGAGACTCCTGGCATTAACATTATCACACCATCAGTACACCATGCCTCTGATGTTGACTAACAGCAAGCTTTTTACAGCACATCACAAACTCTCTCCATACAGAAAAGTCTACAAGCCTTCAATAAGCCGCTATAAAAAGCTACCTGCAGTCTCACTGAAAAAGTGGGATGCAGGGAGAACATCAAAAAACTAGCCCTTTCTCTACAGGATAGTTTTTAATTCACTAAATTCACATGGATACAAAGACACTGCTTGAGTATATACTAGCAATTAAAAAAAAATCATGGATTGCAAGCTACTTCTGCTGACTGCTGGCTGACAGAAATTTGGCAGTTCAGATCCCCCCAGGCTCAAGGCTGACTCAGCTTTCCATCCTTCTGAGGTCAGGAAAATGAGGAGCCAGATTGTTGAGAGCAATATGGTGATTCTGTGAACCGCTTAGAGAGGGCTGTAAAAGCACTGTGAATTGGTATATAAGTCTAAGTGCTATTGCTATTTTGTTCCATTACTGTGTTGTTTATACAAATTATCCTCAACTTACGACCACAATTGACCCCAATGTTTCTGTTGCTAAGACAGCTGTTAAGTGAGTTTTCCCCCATTTTAAGACCTTTCTTGTCATAGTTGTTAAGTGAATCATTACAGTTTGTTAATGATTTAGTAATAATTAGTAACACAGTGTATCTGGCTTCTCCATTGACTTTACTTGTCAGAAGGTCACTAAAGGTGATCATACAACCCCAGGGACATTGCAACCATCATAAATATGAGTCAGTCGCCAAGCATGCCATTTCTGATCATGTGACCATGGGAATGCTGCAATGGTTCTAAGCGTGAAAATGGTCATAAGTCACTTTTTTTCAGTGCGGTTGTAACTTCAAACAGTCATTAAGTGAACTGTTATAAGTTGAGCACTTCCTGTATTCTGCCAAATAAGTTTACTGGGTTTGAGAAGAGATGATCTGAAAGCATGCCATTTCTTGAACTCTCCCTTCTTTAATGAAACATTATAGTATAAATTTTTGGGGAGAGATGTTCATATTGTTAATTGCTTAGCGGAGTAAAATCTCTCTTGTAACCTTTATACAAATTGCCAAGCTCTCTTCTAACCTATAGACAAGAGTAGAATTTTAATACTTTCTGATGACATAACATCTTTTAGAAGTTCACTTTGTTTAATTATATGCAGCTGGTTTTTAATGTTAGTTTTCTTCATGAATTGGAATCCACAAAAAGAAAGTTACACCTAGATCTAAAGATAGTTAATTTAGCTTCCACTATTTCCTTTCAGCATAGCAATTTGTGTGTGTGTGTGTGTTTCCCCCCCCCACTTTTTTTTTAAAGAGAGGAGAAAAGGTCAAAGCAAAAATGGAAATCAGAACTTTCTGCATGCTGGATTCCAGCTTGAGATGGATTTATTTGCGCCTTTCTTCTTTAATATTAGAGAAAAGGTAGGAATTAAGCTTCAAATGAATGGTTCCTCATACTGTATCTGAAAATCTGGGGGAATGTTGTTAGTTTCTGAACTGTTATCCAGTAAAACAGCATTCCTAAATTCCATTGAAACTAGTGTAATTTTAAACACCAGATTTTTTTTTCCTTTTTGTAAAACTGTTGGATATATATATAAACCTTTCTTGAAGCTCCTACAAACTGCTAAAAACTTTACAATCCTGTCTATTGATATAATTCTTGCAAGCAAGACATAGGTCAGGCACAAATTTAGCAGAACATATAAACCAATAACAATTAGCAATCAAAAAATATGCCACAATTTCACGAATCCCCTTATCATAGATAATCTTGGCATAAGGGTAAATTGTTTAGATTGGCAGCTATTGGAGTCAAAGAAATAAATAAAATTTCAGACCAGAAGGATGGAATAGGCCCTATCAAAAAAATGCCAGCAATTCTTTGAAGCATGTACTCTAACCAGGCAGCAATCAACAGACTTGTATGGTTAAACCCTACTTATAAACTATCAAAATGCTTAGCCAACCAAACATCAGTGCCTTAATTCAATACACAATAGCATTAACCCATCATAAAATAGTCCATCAACAGCTAGGTAAACTAAAGCTATCTTCACACTCCATCACACAACTATCAGTACCACTGATTGTATAAGAAGCAACCCATACAATGATAAAACAGAACTGCTACTTTATCAACCAAGTAAATAATCTATCAACAGCCGAGCATCAATCATTTTCAGAACAACATCCAGCCACATGACCTAATGCACACACAATACAGGAGAGACAGAAGGATTCTAACTTTTGTCAAACAACAAACCTCACTGCTCCAAAACTCCTACAATGAAATGTCTGCAATCCGAAAACCAAAATTTCAACAATGTAAAACATATTATATGTTGTTTGTAAACCATCCAGAGTGACTTAGGTGAGATGGGTGGTGCAGAAATTTCATAAATAAATAAACATTTCTAATGTTTATTCTGTTAGTATTCTTTATTTCCTCCTCCATTTTGAATAAAACCAAATTCTGCCTTGGGTATTTTTCTTTTTTTAGTGCTTAAGTTATTTTACATGAATTGATCTAATAATGGTTTACTTAAAACTCTCTCACAGGAAAACAACAGAAAGGTTTCATACTTTTATGTACACCTTTCTGTCCATTTAGACTATGTTGTGCTGTCAACAAAATTAGAATTTAGATATTCCAGATATTAGTTTTCAGCAAGGATTTAAAACAAGAACGGTGTAAAACCTCTCTTGGGATGAAGATTGTATCCCTCTCTTGTCTAATCCTGTAAATAGCACTTCATTTTTCCCACTTTGATGCCTGAAAATAAAATAAAAATATTTAGTCTCCTCACCTGTTGAAGAATTTCTGTGCTTGAGGTGGCAAATGCAAACGCAAGAAATTTTACAGAAAATGTGGAAGATGTCTTCTTTTGCATTTGACCATCTTAGTGATGGTCAAGAAGAGGGCTATGGTGTTAGTTTGTCTCCTCAGAGATGTCTGTTATGTACATGCACTGTTATTCTTTTTGTCACCAGGCAAGGCCCACTTTATCCATGTCTTCAAGGACTGTAGTATGTATCCTCCTCAGGAAAAATGGTTTTCCTGAATAACCTCCCTGAAAAGAGTGATTTTTTTCTGGTACAGAGCCATCCAGTCATAACAGACATAATCTTCTGTTATCAATGATTGAGTGAGTGAGTGTGTTAGTGTGTGTGTGTGTGTGTGTGAGAGAGAGAGAGAGAGAGAGAGAGAGAGAGAGAGGGAGGGAGGGAGGGGAGNGAGAGAGAGAGAGAGAGAGAGAGGGAGGGAGGGAGGGGAGGGAGAAGGAGAGGGAGAGAATATTCAGGTAACTGAAAACCTTTTTGCTAGAGCCTTGCTTGCACATTGAAATACATAAATGCTTGCCAATGCTAATCTTCCAGAGTTGTTTTGAAGTTCCAGAGGAAATGATTGTAAGATGTGTTTTGCCCATCTGAGCATGCTATGTGTTCTTGCCATTACAATTAATATTAAGCAAAGAACACCTTGTGGTAGTATGAACTTCTGTTCTTAACACTTCCTCAGTACTTCACTTCCTCAATAGTGACTGCCTCCTTGCTTTGACCTCTTGGAAGATTTCACCGTGGAGAGGCCGAAAGCTCAAATATTCATCTAATTCAATGTAAGTTGGTCTTTACCAAAAATTGAAAATACCATATTATAAAATGCTATGTTTTTTGCAAGATGTTAGGTTCCTTTTTGTTCCAGATCAGAGCTAAGTCCAAGATTATCTTAGCAAACCCAATTATTTCAACTCTTGCATCATTAGTTCTTCAGAAAACAACAACCACGCAGGTTTGTGTGCTTGGGTGTGTGAATGTGTTTCTATGAGAGACAAAGTAAACTCTCAGCACTGAAGAATAGAACTTCCAATTCTCAGATCAGAGAAAAAGCAGGGGGGAATCTGACTTCTTATAGGGAATTATGATACCCTACAGTTAATTTTATATTTTTCTGCTGTTTCAACACAGCAATAAAAAATAGAACTGAAGAATCTTGCTAAAAAATAAAAGAGTAGTTGAGGTGAATAGTTGTTTACTGCTAAGTCCACAATTATTCTCCTAAGCTAGACCATAAATGATTCTACCAGATCATTCTGAGATTTGAAGGGATGAGAATAACTATTTTGCACATGTCTTTTGTGTTCAGATGATGACAGCCTGTCACCTAATGATTCAGAATTAATCCTGTTCATCTTCTTCTTCCAAGAAAGAAGACAGCCATCAATTGCCAAATAGACTTTTCCCCTCAAGATCTCTTCTTGACATTGAAAGCCTTCAGGTTTATTAAATATAGAATAGCACTAAATTCACCCCTAAACATAATTACTTAGAAGTAAATTGGTTGAATTCAATTGGGATTACTTTCTAGAAGGATGTGTATGTCGCAGTTGATGAGAGTTTGCTATGATGATGGCAGACAGAAAATCTGAGAAGTCTTCATCTCCTAAATTTAGCTGGTCTTGGCAATCATGGCAAAAGGAGAGAGGGCATCTATTGAGATAGTTCCTTATGCCTCCTTTGTGGATAGGTCTTGAGGAAACATGGGCTTTCAAGTTTAGTATATTCATCCCAGCTACTCATCACATACTACAGAGTAGCAACAATTCAATATTTCTGTTGCTGCAATAGGGACAGACCCCTTTCTTTCATGCAGGGACATCTCTCTATTTTCAGGGTAATCCAATGCATTTCATACAGTTCTTCAATTCATCTCAGAGAGTTATGACTGTACTCTATATTAGTCACTCTTTTACTGCTAATTAAGGTTAATCAGCAAATAAGAAATTTGGCTTTTGATTATGTGGGTTATAATTTTCATCAGTAACCAGTATTATGGCTTAATAACTTAATTAATGAACACCAAAGATTTTCTAACTAGAAAATAGAGGAAGGGTGAAGAACTATATTATACTGTCATGATATAGTTAAAAAGTTTTCATTCTCTGAATTCCCACTTTGAATATATTCCTTGAATGCTGTATATGAATGATACTCCCCTCCATTTAGAAATAACTGGAATTCTCATCCATGGTTATCATGTAGAGTTGACAAACTACATTTTAGAAAGATGTAATCAGTTGCAACCCGAACTATATTCTCCCTTAATTAGATTATGAACACTGACAAACATAATTTTTCAAAATAAAATCTCATTACGTTATGGATAATTTATGTAAATTGATATGGAAGCTGTAGCAATCAGTTTGACATTTGAGCTGTATGTGTCAATAGAGGTCTTTCTCAGCAGAGCTACACTGTTGATAGCAATCACATATTCTCTGCAGTTCTTTTTATTAAGCTTGGCTGGTTAATACTTCAAAAAGACTCTTTATAGTGTTCTCTTCTGAACATTTCTTAATAAATATAAATATAAATATTTATATTTATATTTACATTTCTTAATAAATATAAATACTAAGCAAGCATTTTCTTTTCATTTTAAGTACTGGCAGAGATCCAGAAGTCAACTCCATCAAATTGGCCCATTTTTTTTTTCTCTTTTTCTGTTTCTTTCACACTCCATTTGGTTAATCTTGGTCCCCTTTTCCCAGGTGGGTCTACCTGGACCAGCTTGTACTTTTGCCTTGACGTAGAAAGCTCCTATAAAACGAAAACAAAACAAAACAAAAAAAACCACAAGTCCTTCTTTCATCAATAGAAACTCAGACAGCAGATTTACAGAGAAGGACAATCTACCCAAATTATTATCCATTAATCTTTAGACCATCATAAATATTTAAAGGAGGAACAAGAGAAATTGTGACAGTAGACACCCCCATCTACCATCTGCGTGTTTCCAGAATGCTCCAAGGCAGAGGATACAAGAGAGGTGATGACCCCTGCATTCTGATTTCAGTATTTCTCAGTTCTTGATTTTTCAAACAAAAAGTCAATCCACTCAATTCAGTATTGGTCCTTCATAGGTTTTTGAAGCATATGTGATTGTATTGCATGCATCATCAAGACAATTATACAACATCTGAAAAATCAGAACTGACATCATTTGCATTTTCTATACTAAGGTGAAAATTAGTATACAGTTTTAAATCAGCTTTCATATTCTGTGTTACATGGGGGTCTTGACAGTATTGAAATTGCTTTGACATGCTGCAATAGCATGTGGGAATGACCCTGGATCTCCTTAAAGAATGATCAGTTAAGAGAGGGAACAGCCCACAGGTCCATAACAAGCAGAGAATGAAACTCAGGAAAAAAAGCTCCAAACTTGTCAGACTGTCAAACAAATGGTGAGAAATTTATACTTTCAGACTTGCAAGTTTTTGTTAATGTAGCCTTACAATAAAGTAGAATGATGAAAAATTCATAGAATCTGATCTTGTTTACTGTCTGGTCTACCTTGAAAGGTTGACATGCACATAGTCTATAACAAACTTTGTTAAAAGACATAAAGGAGAAAAAAAATTTGTTGGCAGTATTATTTTTGATGTGATTTTATATGGATTTTTTTTAAAAAAGGTGATTTATGCAGAAACAGGCTGTAGCATTTATGAATAAATAGATGCAAAAGTGATACAGATCCAAAACAGATTGTCCCATCTATTTCAAGCTATCTCTTACAGCAAAAATTATATTATCGTGAAGAAATTAAACAATGACACCATTCTGTTTCCAAGGGGAGAGACAGCATATATATTTGCAAGGTATATACCTGAGTTTATTGAAGATTAAATTGTAAATTAAATGCATTTTAAATTGTAAATTAAATGCATTATAAATTAGGAGCATTTGTTGGAGTTATGGATATCTCATAATTTAAGACAGCTCTAGGAAATCTTAAGGTAGCTTTCAGACATTCATCACATAATTTATTCTGTGCAGCTTGCTCCCATATTTTTGTGTTAATGTACATTCAAGCCCCCAGTCTGTATTCTGACCATTTTCAGAAATGCCAGTCTCTTTTCTGCTGTGCAGAAGTTTCCAGCATATAAATCAAATGAAATGTATATATATACCATTCATTTGTTTATTTTTCTAGTTCTATTCTGCCTTCTCTCTCTCTTTCTCTGTATGTGTGTGTGTGTGTGTGTGTGTGTGTGTGTG
>BHFT01074118.1:0-20229 GCA_004320025.1 Laticauda laticaudata | reverse complement strand
AAAAGCACTGCAATGACGTGGATAATACCCGAAGGAAGCTGAAACTGCATATATATATATAACTACATACACCACACACACACACACATATATATATGTTAATCTATCTGTCATATATATATATAATCTATCATTCATATATTTGTTTTTTTAAGCTTTCGCGGTACTTACATGTGTGCTGTTCAGCGTTCGCTTCGAGGTATTATCCCACGTCATTGTAGTGCTTTCTAAGTTGTGGCAACGTTTCAGCAGAATCTCAGCTGCCATCATCAGGCTTCTGTATGGATGTGCGGTCTCACAGCTTATTGGTTTCAAATTCGAGGCTGGCCTATTCTGATTGGCTGGGAGTTTTGGTCTGTGTTCACTGGACTTGGAGTTTGATGATTGGTGTTTCTGGTTTCTTCTGTCTGTTTTGTGCTTTGATTGCCTGGCAACACTCTTGTTCCTGTGTTGGAGCTTTCAGTGCAGCTTAGTGACTTCGTGTGAAAGGACGCTGCTATTCCTTTAGGGAAGCCATTTCACCTGGCGTGCCTGCCGTGCGGCGGGCTGTTCGAGTTGGAGGCATCAGAGGGAGTCTGTTTGTGCTCAGGTGTAAAGACCTGAAAGCATGAATAGAAGAGATGATTCAGCAGACGTTTCAATCATTTGGAAGCCTGTCTCTCAAATAGAAAGATCTCCACACCACAAACCAGGCAAACACCTGAGCACAAACAGACCCCTCTGATGACTCCAACTCGAACACAATATTGCCAGCCATCAAGACAGAAAAGCCAGAAGATATTGGAAACACCTATCAAGCAGAACACAGCAAATTGCAAGACAATAAACACAGACCAAGACTCCCAACCAATCGGATGCAAGAAAAACCATTCTGGCACAGCAGTAGGCTAGCACCAAATTTAAAACCTGAAACGGCTATGAAAGTCTGACCTCAACAATGAACCCAATACCAGAACCCAATACATATATATATATGTTTTTTAAGTTTTCGCGGGTACTTACATTGTGTGCTGTTCAGCTTCCTTTGGGTATTATCCACGTCATTGTAGTGCTTTTAAAGTTGTAGCAACGTTTCAGCCAGAATCTCATCTGCCATCATCTCATCTGACATCATCAGGCTTCTGTATTGAGTTTGTATAAACTCAATACAGAAGCCTGATGATGGCAGTTGAGATTCTGCTGAAACGTGCTACAACTTTAAAAGCACTACAATGACGTGGGATAATACCCGAAGGAAGCTGAACAGCACATATATATATGGATATTTCCCCACATCATTTATAGTTGGTGCTTTTAAAGTTGTAGCAACATTTCGAAGAATCTCTTTCTTGCCATCATCGGCTCTGTATTGGTTGTTCTAATATCTTCTGGCTTTTTTGTCTTGATTGGCTGGCAATATTGTGTTCCTGTATTGGAGGGCTTTTATGCAGCTTGGGCTCCGAGGAAATTGGGCGGCTATTCATTTATTGGAAGCTAGGTTTCATCTGGTGCCTGGTTGGGGTGTTTTGTGCTGGAGGTATCAGGGGGATCTGTTTGTGCCGGGGTGTTTGCCTGGCTTGTTGGTGTGGGAATTTTTTTGTTTGTGAGTGCAGGATTCCAAATAATTGACAGTCTCGGTGGAATCATCTCTTTTATTCATGCTTTTCAGGTCTTTTTTCAATCTCTATGGCTTCTCTGATAATTCGTGGGCTGGGTTTTCTATAGTGACTTGGGTTTTGGTGCCATTGAGTCGATGCTATGACCTGTTGCTTTCATTGTGTTGGACTAGTGAGGAAGTGTGTTCCAGCTTTTTTACTGCATTTTTGTGTTCATCCAGGTGGGTATTTATTCTTCTATTGGTGTGTCCAATGTATGTGGCAGGGCATGATGCACAGGGGACTTCGTATATGCCTTGGTTTTCCAGGTCAATTTTATCTTGGGGTTTCTTAGGATGGTTGCAGAGTGAGGGAATATGGTGATCATCAGCCCATGTGTTATGTACAGGGGATTAGAGGAATTTGCTAGTCTGTCACATAATGAAAGAACATAATGTCTGTCATAATATAATACAGTTTCAACAACAACCACTCACCACATATTTCACAGCAATGACCAGTAGGCTTTATTGCGTCTTTGCATGTAATCATTGGACATTGATTCCTGGACTTCTGGAGCAAGGTGGCACAGATTTTTTCATGGGTCTTTAATTAAAAAAATAATTGAAAGGAAAGTACATAATTGACTTCTGATAATTCCAACATAGCCTGTCAAGAGGTTCCATAAGAAAAATTGTTACTACATTGTCACTGTCAACCCATTTGTAAAGGATAAAAACTAGATTTTGGGACCAAGTTAACCTCCCTCCCTCCTTCATCCCTCGTCCCTTTCAGAGATGGAGCCACATACAGAAACTATGGGAAATGAGTTAAATGATGGTGTCAGCTGTCACCTCACGCTTGTGGTTCCCAACCACTCAGCATCGGCTGCCATGAACTCTAGGTGGGCTGGATAGGAGAGGGGAGATGCTTCCAGGAAAACAAAACTTCACTGTATCTCTTCGAGATGGGCTTCAAGGACAATCAGCTGGGAACAGAAAGGTAACTGCACACCAAACCTGGCATGAAGTGATCATTCTAAAAACATCTTGTTTGAATTAGATTGGACATTGATGGGAAGCAACTAAAGGAGGAAAAAGTTAGACTTCGGGATTTTGCCATGTAATTTTCAGTTCTTGCTATGCATTACTGTAATTCACTTGACTTCTAATAAGGCAGGGGTGTCAAACTCATGGCCCGCAGACCGGATGTTGTGATACATCACATGACGATAACGTATCATGGTTTGATACCCCTGTAGTAAGCTATACCTTTCTCAATAAATAGAGTTAATGTTCATTCTTACTTAGAGGTTCAAGCTGAGGCAGGTCTGAAAGATGGGCATAATCCATAACAGAGATCAATACTTTGAAACAGAAATACTGCAATGCATTATTGTAATTTTAGTATGTTCTAAAATATTTCCTCCATACACACATATTGTTGGCACACTGTTGTCTCTATAGAAAGGCCTAAGGAGGAATAGCTGATCAGGGGTTCAGGGTTTTGGCTGTTATGCTTCTTTAGTCAGGAATGTCCAATTTCCTTTCTTAGTTGACAGGATCAACAATTATTTCTGCCTTAATGGATATTTATGACCCGATCAGCCCAGTGAATTACTTCAGTAATATATCATTATACTCAGAAGGTTTTTAACCGGTCACCCCATTCCTTCAATCCTTTCATTAGTAGTAGCTTCTTAATAGCGGAAGCTAGAATGCAGAAAGCCTATCTGTGGCTCTAATGTTGCCCATGGCTTCATTTCAAAAGCCCTCTGTCAGAGATTCCTTCTAACTCATAGGAACAGAAATACATTATTTCTTTGGAGGAGAGAGAAAGAAATATTTCTTTGGAGGGAAGGGAAAGAAAAGCACTTTAGGCTTCACTGACCTGCAGTGTCATGCACTGACACATTTCCTAGGGCAGGGGTCTCCAACCTTGGCAACTTTAAGTCTGGCGGACTTCAATGCTGGCTAGGGAATTCGGAGAGTTGAAGTCCTCCAGGCTTAAAGTTGCCAAGGTTGGAAACCCCTGACTTAGGGGGTGTGACATGGGCAGAAAGCAAAGTTCCCCATCCTGATATCAAATCTGAACACAAGAACTTACTGCTGAGTTTCCACATTCACAGCCAGATTTGTCTGGACATCTGGTTTGTGACAACCGGAGTGTCCCTTGTCCATGGAACTGAAGTTTTGCAGAAGAGCTCTGCATGTATTCTGCCAGGGTACTGTCTCTGGTGAAGTTCTAATTCCAATTCATGGGAGGAAGGACAACACAAAATCAGCAAATCAATTCCTTCTGTAGCAAATCACCATCAAAGTAGTTTAATTAAACCTAGGCCCTCACTCTTCCCTCAAAATATTAACCAAGGACAAATGTTTTGGGGAGTGGAAGTGAATGCAGTAGGAGTGGGATTCTACAGGTTCTCACCTATTCGCTAGAACCGGTTGTTGACATTCTAAGCAATTCAGAGAACCAGTTGTTAGAAGAAATTACTGGCCTAATCCTGTAAGNGCAGGAAGGAAACATTCTGGTGTTGCTTACAGAAACTGCCTCTCCGTTAACCCTTATTACATTCTTGGCAGGACTAGACTTCCTGTTTCAGGAACTTATCTGGAATTTTTTTCCCCTCCTTTGCTGGTACTTTGCTTGTGTGGAGTGACCATTCAAATTTACAGTGGCACCGAAAAAAGTGACTTATGACCATTTTTCACACTTATGACTTTTGCAGCATCTCCACAGTCATGAAAGGCCAGGTGAGGAGATGTGTGCCTCGATGTGAGTGATGTTGATTTGGCCACGCCCAGCCAGTCACATGACCACCAAGCTATGCCCACCAACCAAGCCACGCCAACAGAAACAGTTGTTAAAACAATTGAATCCCACCCCTGGAAATGCAGTGAGTAGGACAACCAATCATATATATGTCACATATACGAGAGCTGTGATTTGGTTTCCCTAAATTGTGTTTGCATTATACTAAAACTTGTGTACTACTGATGTCAATATTGTAGGAATTCAGTTTGCTAGTTTTCACTGATCTCACCATCTGTGTTTGGTATGGATTCCACAAATCTCTCTCTCTCCCTCCTTCTCTCTCTCTGCCTCTCACACACACTCTCTGTCTCTCTCTCACACACACACACACTAACTTAGAAAAAACACAGGGTTGTGTTACTCTAGACATACTATTGACTGCTATTAAAGCAGCTTGGTGCCTTCTGGATGTATAAGAAATCAATTCCAAAATAGCCACCCACCCAAACATAGAATGATTGGAGGTATAAAATTGGGGATTGTATTAATGCTTCAGACTGGAAGTAATTTTCCATGTTTCCTATCACCACTGAAGAGCTTCAGGTGGTGTGGTTGGAAAGAGCAGCTTTTGAATCAAAAGTAGAAATCATTGCCTTGCAGGGCAATGTGCTGTGCGGTGACCTGATCCGATCCTTTAGATATGATAGCCCTTCTTCTTCTTCTTTTACTGCACACATTCATACACATGGTGTTTTTCTCATCTGGAATGAATGTTCTTGTTCTAAGGGAATGTTTATGTGTTGAATTGACTGGGTTAACAAAATGGGGCTAAATATTTGAAAGTAATTCAGTTTATTTTCCATGGCAATTCAATATAAATTTAGAAAAAGTTACTAGTTGTCAGCTTTCCTGGGGGAAAAAAAGGAGACACAGTATAAAGTGATGAAATCTCAGCTTCTATTTTACCTGCCCCATGATTGAAATGCTCTTAAGCTGTATCACTTGCTCAGAGGTGATGTTCACTTGGAAGGAGGTTGCAGGCTGAAAAATAACATCGTCATACTGGCAGGGAACTCGTTCTTCATCAACAAGGAAAATGTATTTGCCCAGATCTAAGTTTTCCAAAGAGGTTGCAGCATGCCATAATGTAGGATCATGCCATTCATAATTATCTGTACTTTTAAATGTGATTTCTGAAGCTAATAAGGAAAAGGACAGAAAGTAAGAGCCATAGATGAAGTCCATTTGCCTTCACTCATTTTTTAAAATTTCATATAAATCTGTGGAACAAACTCTGAGTTTATTTTTTAAAGTCTAAGAACATGTAGAATATGTGGTCCGGTCTACGTGGAAATTTGATTCATAAGATTTTTCTTCATCAACGAAGAATAATTGAAAGTAATCTAGGAATCAATCTAATGATATTGACATTATGTACTGTATCTCAGTATATAATAGATTTCAAATGAAAAGTTTATTGTTAACCTGAACTTTTGTCAGAATATATGCATGAACTGGAATAGAGCATGGTAACAAGGTCATCCAATGAATAGGCATAGCAACTAAGTCAGCCAATGAGGACTTTTTTGGAAACTGAAACTAGAAGTAGGCTAGGCAGGAAACTGAAACTAGAAGTAGCCAAGGCATGGCTCTGTATTAAGCTCTGCAGCTCTGAAGCTATGTTGAGTTCTGAGTCTGTCTGTTGAAAATGAAACTGCTTTTCTCCTCTGCTGTGTATAATGCTTGCCTGCTGAACTAAAGTGAAACTGAAGTCTGTTTCTGAGCTCCTGAGTTGCTGCTGAAGCTCTGAACTTGCAACATGTTTCTGTATGAGTTAGCTCCATGTTGAAGAAATCTACAACTGGTATTGTAAAAAATTTACTTGTGTTTATAAAGAAGTTAAATGAAGCCTCAGCCATCTGTGTTTACTTTTCTGGCACTGAATTTGCACTGCAAAACTCTGAATAAACTTCTAATAATATGATTCTGTGAAATTTGATACTTTTCAGATATGTCGACTATACAATTTTTAAAATTTCAACCAAGCACTAGCAATGGCAGGTTGGAATTCTGGGAGTTGAGAGAGTAGTAGATCTGGATATCATCTAGATGAGGTGACCTCTTATAAATTATAACTATAACATATAGCACATTTTATCTAATGCATTCCAAAATTTCCACTGACTTTTTTCCTCCCATCGAAATCTATAGTAACATCTATTGTTATTTAGCCTAATAATAAACTGAGGAAAAATCTTGAAATCCAATGTGTCCAATCTCTCTGAATTTACTCTATTTTTTCATGAAGAGGCATCCTATAGATGTGCAACTGGATGTATTAGAGGTTGTGTTTTAGCTATAGTGAAAACCTTATTTTTCAGAATGAATGTATTTGTAATTGTTCAGTAACTGCATAACAGGAATCATTGCTTAGGCTATCTGAGAAGCAGCAGCAGTCTGGCAGTCTCCCTCAAGCATGGCCATTACTTCTTCCTTTCTGCTACCTGTTGCAACTGCTAAATTAATAAGAAGTAAAATAAGCAGGAGAACCACCCAAACTCCCTTTGACTTTCCTGGAGCAATTTATGATGTGTGAGGCAAGAGGAATGAGGATTCTGAGAAAGTTGTCTTCACCAAAAATTGAACCTCTCCATGTTATGCAGAACTAATATTTTTCTTGTGATATATGGGTTCTGTCATACAGATGGAGAGAGGCAGTGGTGTCTATAGGTGTGTGTGTGTGTGTGTGTGTGTGTGTGTGTGTGTGTGTGTGTGTGTGTGTCAAAATCAACAAGATGTTGGGCATGTCATCATTCTAAAGGGAAGGGCTTGCTACATCTTTTACATCTATTATCTTCCAATTTCGGCTGCCCTGGCAGATACCACTGTTAAAGGATAACATTTTTAATTTCTTTTATTTTTACAAATCTGGTTGCCAACCTCAAACAGTCAACATGTTTATTTATTTTTCATTATTATTTTGTTATCATACAAATATGATCACTATCATATTTATATCTGATAGGGATCATATTTATATATGATAGATATCTAAATATATATCATGTTTATATCTAACATGATATCAAATATATCTAAAACCTTCCCTCAATATAATCACTTGTTTATATGTAAAACAAATTGAAAAAGTAAATACAACAGAAGGTAGGAGTGGAAGAATGAGTTGCAATAAGAATACCATCCTTGCCCAACCTGCCTTCAAACACTTTATATTTCCTAGCATTTTGGCTTTCTTGGCCATTGCCCAAACTTTCTGGATGGAAAATATCTAACCTGGATACCAGATTGGTAAAAATTGAGTTATAGCTTTGAACAGGATGCAGTTATTGGATTACTACAATTTTTTTTTTTTGAGCAAGCAACCCCTGCTGGTGACAAAAAATTAGAGTCACTGTACTGTATTATGGCAATATTTGGTTTATTGCCTCAGATGGTTTAATAGAACACTACCTAGAACTTAAATGGTGCTGCCGGAGAGAATTTCCCATAAATATGATATGAGAATAGGCCTGTGAGAAGCTAGGATGACAGTAAGCAGGACAATTTTATTAGTAATGTATTAACCATTTTTTCCACAGCCATCACTTTTTTTTTAACAAACATGCCAACTATAACTGAGTATCATAATTCCTCTGCTTGGGAATTATAGTGCATGAGAGATATTATACACAGTGCATGACTGAAATTCATATTTAATTCATTAACAACTTTCTATTTAATATTTATGAAGCTGTCATGCATCTATGCATAAACCAGTATACTCACAAGAACCCAAAGTCCTTGTTATGGCACTTAATATTGCCGAACTGCATGGGACATAGGATTTTCTTTTACAGATAAAGCTTCTACATCATCTTCCTTCAGATGAATATCTACCACAATTTATAGATTGCGGGCAATTGGCTTCCCCATTTACTCATCACAAGGGATTATTTCTCTGTGGTATCTTTTTCTATGCTCCACATCTTACCACAAATTCCTAATTGATTAGAATTAGTTGAATTCCATATTCAATCACCATGCCCTCCTACTCAAAAGTAAAATATACTTTTCTAAGTTTGCTTGTGTAAAACATGATGTAAGCACCCTTGCAAGTTAATTTGTAACTTTGTTTTATGAAATGTTCCTTCCTCAGTGTTTCTCAGCCTTGTCAACTTTAAGTTGTGAGACCTACCTAAAATCACTGAAGAAACAGCCAGAACTATGTTGTATGTAACAGGGTTATGGTATGCTTAAATCCACTGCAATCAATTTGGTTAGATGTACACAACCTAATGTGCAAGCTCTGAGTGCAAGAACCATAAAGGCTATGAACTTTATTATTCAACAGTCCAAAAAGATTCCAAGACTTGGCACCAAATCAAAACCAATATATTTTTTTAAAGAAAAGCCTTGGAGCTTAAAAATTCAGATTTTAATATCACCAGCAGAAATAAAGAAATTCAACAAGCTGGTGTATCCCAATGTGAGTTGTCCTACAGCAAATATAGTGGTAGCAAGAACAAACCTCTTATCCATAACACCTCCACCAGAAAAAGTCTCAAAACATATACTTGGCCAATGTTGATAAGTTCCTTCCTCTTCCTCCCACTATGGAAAAGAAAGCACTGATGATAATTCCAAAAACTTTGGAGGACTCCAGGGGAAAATTTATTATAACTGGAAAAGTGACTCAAATGAACTGAGGAATAATCAACTGAGGAATAATCTCATAGTGCTTATTTTGCATGACTAATTAATGGTTGGCTGAGCACAATACCTGTCTCACATCTTGGATTGTAATTGCCGTCGAAAGCTGCAAACCCAGCAGCGGGGGCCATAATGAATTCTCCATTCAACGGAAGGTACTAAGCAGCAAAACAGAATAAATAAAAGGTATAAATTTTGCAATTTCTCTCTGGGCTGAACTGCTGAAGACCAGCTATGCCCAGAATGTGCCATTAACTACAATCTTCCCCAGTTTGTGTTGTTTAGAAGCACTATCCAAACATCATCAGTAATGACAATATTGATTCATTTATTATTTATACAATATTTCCATTTTAAATTAAAGACAGCCAGTTTTAATTATTCTGACAACCACTATTTTGAGATAAGGGAAGGTGACTTTTTCTCTTAGGCTGCACAATTCAGTGTAACCTGGAGAATGTGAATAAGTGAAATACACTGACATTCAGAGAATTCTTAACCTGAAAGTTGCAGAGCTCCCCTTGAAACTTTCTATCATTGCCTATAATTCATTTTAATAAGAAAAGAAATGCTGTAAAATCCAAAGGTCTATTCAGATACAGAATACCATTCTTCAGGGTCAGAGAGAAGCAAATTAACCATAATTACAAAGACCCTTTTATTTCAAATAGAAATATGATCATTTTAAAAAACAGTACATTTATCTACAAGCCAAACCCAAGTCTCAAAATTGTGAAAAAAAAGAACAGGTCTGCTTTTTTGTGTGTATTTGGCGATCTACATAAAGGCAACCCAGAGGTTACAGATGGCTCTCAAATATTTAAGATGGTACACCCTACTTCCAAATCCACTGGAAAGATCTGCTAGCTTCTGAAGCAATAAGACAGCATATGCAACTGCCCTCTTCCCTAGCACAACTATGGTAGCCATGCTAACTTACCATTAACAGGAATAGAAATATTCAGGGGGATTTGAGTATCAGTGGCTCCCAGTCACAATATTAGTGCAGTGAACTCTAAGGTTGGAGGTATTTGGCCTTTATTTTGTTCTTTCTAATGGTAGGGCAGGAGGCACGATGGCTCAGCAGTTAAAGACGCTGACTTTGTTAGCTGGAAAGCTGATGCCCCGGGCTTGAGACCCAAGCGCCATGCAATGGGATGAGCTCTCGTTCCTGCCCCAGCTCCTGCCCACTTAGCAGTTTGAAAGCATGCAAATGTGAGTAGATAAATAGGTAGCACTTTGGTGGGAAGGTGCATCTTTGGCATATAGCCATACTGGCACATGACCACAGAAAAAGTCTTCGTACAATGTTGACTTTCTTGGCCAAGAAACAGAAATGAATACCATGCCCCAGAGTTGGACACAACTGGACAGAGAAACCTTTACTTTTAACAGTAGGGGTGGCCCCACTATCACTTGGCTTACAATGTTCTAAAACAGTGGTGGCTAACCTTTTTGGGCTGCTGTGCCAACAATTGTGTGCACGCCTGCATGCTCACACTTGTGTGTCAGCACCCAGAAGGTAATGTGCACCCCCCATTCCCCGTACACATCCTCACACAATCCCCACCCAATCCCGCCACTGCCCCTTATCTGCACTACACCTCACAGTTGTTTTTCGGCCTGTTTGAGGCCTTTTTTGGCCTCCCAGAGGCTTCAGGAAGGCTTCTGCAGGCTTTTCAGGATGAAAACTAGGCCGATACTAGGCCGATACTTATGGTATTTCTGGAAAAACAGGAAGCAATGAAGTGGGCCTAGTTTTTGGCCTGAAAAGCCTGCAGAAGCCTTCCTGAAGCCTCTGAGAGGCCGAAAATCAACTGCGAGGCATGTGCATGTGCAGTGACGTAAGTTTGCCTGCAGCTCGGGTGCCAGCACAAATGGCTCTGTGTGCCATCTGTGGCACGCATGCCATAGCTTCTCCATCAGGGTTCTAAAAGGTTGTGTGACTGATTTAGCAAGCCAAACACCAAGAGCTGATTTTTCTCTGCATTTTTCTCCTTCTGTCCTTTTACCCAATCTTCTCTTCTTTACCATGCCAACAGATGGAATGCAACCAATTCTCAATCTCAATTGTAAATAAAGGAAATGTAGAACAAGCCACTGAAGGATGACAGCAAGCGTGAAGAATTAAAGATCAGTTGGATCTGGGCTCCTAATAATCCAAGGGCTGTGACATAATTATGTCAACATAATTTTTTTTCATAATCTGCCCTTCCTTTCCTAAGCATTTCAAAATTTATTCATATTCAAAATGCTGGGTTTTTTTTAGTGCCTATAGAAAGTTAGATTCCCAGGGAGAAGGTCATTTACTGCATAGCTGTTTATCTACTTCATAAATAATAAAAAATACAAAATGCATCATATGCAACTCCAAGAAATATAAGCACCAGTGTTTACAAATAGCTGTAAGTACTGTAATATCAATATATCTTTCCAGACCCCAGAAGATGATCTTCCTTCATGCATTTGAAAGAAAAAAAGACCCAGACATCAGAGAGCTATTGCTAGATAGGCAAACAGCCTACCCTATCATGAAGCAAGCTACCAAGCAGAGTATGATAGAGAAGAGAATATATAAATACCAAGTTTATTTAAGCAGCTAGAAATTGTAATTTGATATTTTATATGAGAGCAGTCATTATTTATACATGCTAAAACTAATATTTGCACCACCACAGTAGTCTTTTTCAGGTTTTCAAAATTCTCATTACAGCAGGAGGAAAGGGGGCCAACTTTGCCATAATTTTTCTTTGCTTAAACTTGTGATGTCCTGGAAGGCCTAAAAGGGGCAGTACTGACTCATGCATGATTGGGAACTGTTCAGCACTTCCAGGTGAGTATAGGTTGTCCTTGACTTACAACAGTTCATTTAGTGACCGTATGAAGTTACAACAGCACTGAAAAAAAGTGACTGATAACCATTTTTCACACTTACAGCATCCCCATGGTCATATGATTTACATTCGGATGCTTGACAACTGCTTCATATTTATGACTGTTGCTATGTTCCAGGGTCATGAGATCTAGTTTTGTGACCTTCTGATGAGCAAAGTCAATGGGAAAGCCAGATTCACTTAACAACTGTGTTATTAATTTAACAACCGCAATGACTCACTTAACAAATGTGCCAAGAAAAATCATAAAATGGGGCAAAACTCACTTAACAAATTTCTTACTTAACAACATAAGTGTTGAGCTCAATTGTGATCATAACTTGAGGGCTACCTGTAGATGTTCCATTCCAGTCTTCTTGGATCCATTTTGAAAGAAAACTGAAACTGATTGTGCTTTATTTTTGCTTATTTCTAAATGAAGCCTGAAGATTATTATTTCTCTACAGGTATTACAGTAGTGACAAGAAGAACAGCAAGATAAAGAGTTACCAGCATTTGGGCAATTTCAGGAAGTCTCACCAGCTTCTTTGCATCTGGGTTTTTCCCTTTACTTCTATATCTCTAATATCCCAGCTGTTTTGTGGATTTCCAGGTGTTTTCAGGACAAAAGCATATTTATTTTTATTTACTTTGTCAAACATCTACAAGATAACAAGTATGAACATAAACATGAACAAAGGAAGTAAATACAGATAAATGGGGACAGTAAGACAGGGATGGTAGGCATGGTAGGCACATCTAGGTTAAAGTGGTGTCATATTGCTTATGGCACCACTTTAACCTAGACAGAAGTATGAGCATCTTTCTCTCCTGTCTATTCATTGCCTTGAAATGGCAACTTTTCATTCAAAGAATCAGCTGAGATACACTGGAATTGTTTGTCAAGGCAGGTCCCCAGTTATGACATCAACCAGTAACCAAAGGACTTGGCTTATGGATCAAGTATGTCTCTACCTCCATCTGGAAATGCCCCTTCATTATCTCTGCACTCCATGCGAACATTTTTAGCATCTCTGGAGGGCAACATTTGAAATAACTGGCCAACTTTTCAAGTGTGCCACTGACTCTGATAAGCCCAGAGCAGCATACAGGAGGGAAGGAGGGGTGTGCCGCAATAATTTCTTCCCCACAAATAGTGCTCAGGGTACTTGTGGGGCTCATGTTTAGGTTCAAAAGCCAAATCTTTGAGTCACACAGCTGTCAGGGATGGGAAGAATTAAGTGTGCGTGAGGTGGAACAATTCTATTAGATGTCATCTGCTATGCTGTGATTTTAATTTCATTCCTCTCAGAAATGAAAACCATTTTCATTTCGCTCTGCCTGCATCGTGCCAGTGTTGTCCTGCTCGCATGTCACCGACTGCATCATCGGAGCATGCTGTTCTGCAGTGCTGGAACCACTTGGGAGTGCTGCAAACGGGCTTGTTCGCAATCAAGCCTGCACGGTGTTGCTGATTGGAGGTAATGTTTGACTTTGAATTTCTTCTCCTGCCATAAACCGAGGCTGAGTGCCTTTTAGCTACCCTACCATTGATTGATGTCTCTGAGATGTATACAGCTTTTTAATATAGAAGCATACCTCAGAGATTAAAATTGGAAATAGGAGAGAGTGGTGAGAGAGGCAGATTCTTCCCGTTATTACTTTCCATCTGTTTGTGGTCTTCTCTTCTCTTTGTCTGCCACTTCTTACCAGAAGGTGGCAGCAGATTGTCAGGCCTATCTACACCGCTTACATGGAATAAAACATTATTTCTGTGTTCAGTTGGGGTGAAATGAGGAAGAGAAAAGGGAATCTGAGGATAAGAGCTCTGCCAATAATTGCTGGCTACTGAATCTATGCTCAGGAAAAAAACAAAAAGCAAAAACCAAAGCAAACATATACCTGACCTTTTCATACAAAGAGAAAATTGGACCTGATTGGGCTGTCTTCAGATTGGAGGAGGCTGTCCAGTTGTTTCAGAAAAAAAAGAGAGATCTGGATCATGCACAGAAGGTGTTTGCTAAGAGAACAGTCTACCACAGCAGCAAGCTGATACAGCATTTTTTGAAGGATGAATAAAATTGGGGGCAGGGGTGTTTGGATTTGATTGGCTGTTTTAGGAATAGAAGACCTTTTCCATTCATGGAAGAAAGCCTTCAATGAAGGCTCCCCACTGAGAAAAGAGCAGAGGGCTCACCTGTCATGATGCTCCAGATGCTTTTGCAATGCTCCATAGTAGCTTTTCAGGAGGCACATTTTTCTACAATTAATCCTACCAGCCCTTATTTTAATGTTTAATGAATAGTAGCATCACTGCTGCATTAACCAAAGTTGCATTGCAGTTATCTTGTTGGCAATGAGACATATTTCAGTCACAGTCCTTGGGGAAAGTATTATATACACCATTTTAGAGCAATGGTGGTCTGCCATTGATGGGTTCTCTACAGAGTGATATTCAGCAGGTAGTGGAAATTTTGAATAGTTCAGAGAACCGGCAAACACAACCTCTGACTGGCCCCACCTCCATCTATTCTCTGCCTCCCAAGTCCCAGCTGCTTGGCTAGGTCTTCTTTTGTTGCCCTGCGCAGAAGAATGGAGCTGGAAAGCAGGTTAGTGGGGTGGGAAGGGAATGGGATTTTGCAGTAACCTTCCCCCTGGAATAGGATGGATGTAACGGAGTAACCTTCCCCTGCGATGCCCACCAAGCCACGCCCATCAAAGCCACGCCCACAGAACCAGGAGTAAAAAAATTTGAATCCCACCACTGGCTCTCTATATTAAGTATACTTTAGACAAATTCACAAATTGCACTAAGCCACAATATGATTAGTTCAGTTTTATTTTAGTGTATTGGGCAAAATCTGCCAATTGTGATTTACTGAATAACAATGTTATACACCCCTTTATAATATGTTGTTTACATGTGCAAATGTAGTGAAGAAGAGAGCTAAGAAAAGTGTTTTTGTTAATTTGCCACTGGTCTAACTAAAACTGCATATCTTTTATTATATGCCATGCAAAAACACATGGACAATTCTCTGACTGATTTTCACTCCCATGTTTCTGAGTAGAACAGTAATTACAACGTTTACAGACATGTAGAACTTCACCAGTTTGTAGTCTAACAGGATTCTTTTTTAAATTACTATTTTTCTTTTCCTGAGCTTTCTTACTTATAGCTGTTAAACTTTAGTTTATTGGTGCATCAGCCCATTGGAAAAGTAGGTAGCTCTCAAAAATAGTAAAAAGATTTCTAGGGGCTTTTGAATTGAGGAAGTGTTATAACTATTATGTAACTGAGAAAGCCCTCAGAAGTGCATCAGAATTTATTGAGGCAAAGCAGAGAATATGAAGTGAGGGAATATGTCTGCCTTTTATCAAAGTGCAAGAGGGGGCATATCTAGCAGAAAGCAAAGTCTAACTGACAAATGAAATAGCAACTCTTGAGCCAGCACAAGCTAGAAAACACTCTTTTTTACTTTAGAAAAGGGAAGTCATGGCAGAGGTCATATTCTGGATGGGAAATAGAAGGTAATCTTCATTCCTACCTTTAAGAAATGCTTGGAAGCCCATATTTGTGAAAGAATAACTTGGAAACATGGCTATATTCTAAATATTCAAGAGAGTGTTCTAATAATTGGTACTTAACCCCTAAACCAGGGGTTGCCAACCTTTTGGACCTCAGGCCCCACCAACTCATAATTTTAAATCTTGTGGACCACTAATATGAATTTTGACTGACGGTGGCTTGCTGACATTGGTGGGAAAGTCGGCCCCATATTCCACAGCTGCAGTAGTCACAGAACTGGCCCTTTGATCATCCCGGAGCAGCTGCTCCTTCACCCAGGTGAACCGGCCTGCCATGGACTGGAGGAGCTGCTCTGGGATGGCCAAAGGGCCAATCTTGTGACTACTGCAGCTCTGGAATATGGGACCAACCTTCTCACCAACATCAACAAGCCACCCCGGAGTGGATTTCCCTCCCCCGCTGTTGGTCTTACCTTCCAGTTCCAGCTCGCATGGCTCTACTCAAAGTAAGGTTTGCGCTTGGCCGAAGGGTGGGGGGCAGTGGGTGGGCGGGTCATGTGGGCGGCACACCCTTGTGTTCCCATGCAGCCTGGATTCATTGCTTTGAGGGGGACATTTCTCTGCGGACCACCAAAAATTTCTTGCAGTCCACCAGTGGTCCCTGGCCCACCAGTTGGTGACCACTGCCCTAAACTATATTGGATGTTTCTGCTGCTTTGTTCCAAAACACTGTGGAATGGTAGCAGCCTTGGTTTTCAGATTTTCAAACTGTAAGGAAATTGACCTATTTCCTTAGAACTCTGATATATTGCAAAAGTTTGGGGAGATTTATGCTGAGTGGACAAAATTCATGCCAAGTATTGACCAGATAAATTGATATTCATCTTTGGCATGGCCTGAAAATAATTACCGGCTTCTTATTTAAAATTAAGAATAATCATTCTTCCAAAATACAGCTTAGTTACCAATAAATGATTCGTTGTACAAGAACTACAAAAAAATATGGATGAGACTGTTGACGCCAAAGTTGAACAGCATGATATTCCAGGCTACCTGTGACCTGGAACACACTGTATACTGTCTAGAATGTCATTTCTTCTGCAATCACTGAGTTTCATGGTGTTTTTGCCCTGGGATCAGGCTACCTGCTCCTTCTAAAGGGGACTTGTCTAGGGAAATGAATTGTTTGTTTGCTTGACTGGGGAACAGGTAAAATACTAGACTTATTTTTACATATTTTCATTAATAAAATAATGAAATATCTTTTTCTTTTTTTAATCATGGCATCATTCTATAAGTATTCTTTCCAACACAACAAGAACTTTTTGACAGGAGTTGATGGATTGCCATAGCCAAAATTCATACTGTATTTATCTGAAAAAAATATTTTTTTCAATTCATTTCTGAAGTAGATGGATCATTTTAGATTTATTGGGCGTATTGTAATAAATGGAGTTGGGGGGGGGTTGTCTCATCTTCCTTTCTGGGTCTGTTTGTTTGTATCCCTAAATTCAGGGTTGCCTTCTTTCAAATAAATATGGTACTGTACATCCAAATCAAGAGACATCCTCATGTGATTCTGTGACTTTTGACAGTTCTAAATAGAGCCCCTTTTTTTGACAAATTTAACACTTGAGCTGAATCACATCAGCCCTATTTATCAGAATAAATAACCCTTATTTATTAGAAGCAGCTGACACCTCGAAACTGTTTGTTAGAGATTTGCATGAATAAGATTGACAAGAGGGTTGGTGTAAATTATTAGCTTAAAAGACTGCAGTCTACACGGATATAAAAATATAAAAACTACTTAACAAGCCTCTGCACATTTCAAGCTCGCTTGATCTATAAACTTTACTTTTCTGCACTACAAAAACATTCAAAAATAAAATGCAACTTGACCTCCATTCTTATTTATGTAACTGAACATTTCCCACCCTGCAGTTTGGATTAGTCTGGAAATATCTCAGTTCAGTCCTTCATTCCACATACTGTGGTGGTGCACTGGTTAGAATGCACTACTGCAGGCTAATTCCCTGCTCACTCCAGAAGTTCGATTCTCAGTGGCTCAAGATTGACTCAGCCTTCCATCCTTCCAAAGTTGGTAAAATCAGGATCCATATTGCTGGGGGCAGTATGCTGACTCTATAAACTGCTTGCTTAGACAAGGGGCTATAAAGCACTATGACACCAAAGTCCAAACCATAAGTCTAAGTGCTATTGCTATTGCAATTCCAAGGCATTAACAAGTTTGGTAAGTTTGTTTATCAACCCTAGTAGAAAACCAAGTTCTGCAAAATTCATGGCTAATTCCTGTCTCCAATAGCCAATGGTTTCTTCTGGATTTGGATTTAGTCTACATTTTTTTTTCATAATCTTTATTAAAAATAATTATATTAAAAGCAAATACAAACTAAAGCCAAAAAAGAAGTAATAGACAGAATAAAAAGTGCAAAGAAATGAAGAGAAAAAAAGCAAAAGATAATAAGAAATATATTTGAAGTGACTTCCAATCTTCCTCATAAAAAGTAAAAACAAATTTGATAATCTTTATTCACTAAGGTACAAAGAAATATTTTTTCTTCCCATAATTCATCTATACGCAAATCCATAAATCTTCAACTTTTCAGTCCTTGTGTCAGGAAAAAACCCATAAAGGGTTACTAGAACTTTATAAAAACATGCTTTAGCCTTTATCAAACAAATCAACTTGATATTTCTTTCTTTTACTTCTCTCAGTTTTGATCTTTAGTTCACTCAGATGTCACAGCATTTGATCTCTCTTTAATTTTTCTTTATTTTTCTCATTGCAAAAACTTCATTTAGACTCTTTTGTAAATTCAATAAAAAGTCTTTATCGGGGTCATTCTCTTGGATATCATCTTTTCACTTTAGCTTCCTTTTCCATTTTATAATCCATCCTTTTGTTATTACCCAGTATTTCTGGATATTTCTACACCAGGTGAAATTTGTTCCATATTTGTCAGTCCTTTGTTAATATTTTTAGGCAAAGTCTATCCATAGAAGCTGACTTCTGTCTGCTATTAAACTCTTGTATCTGCAACCTTTAAGTGGGTGAAATGTGCATCATAGCAAAACATTTTCAACCAACATACCCCAAATGGGCTAATTTACAGATAGCTGGGATTCACTATGAGTTTTCCACAAGGAAATTCAACAGGGAAGCCAACAGGAAGTTGCTAATCATTTATAACCCATCCATTTTAAAAATTAACAATTTTATTCTCTGTTTCCAAATTAATTTTGTTTTTAATCTAGGTTTGTTATGGTAGTGTAGTGCTTTGTTCCTCATATTGTTTCTAGAGACCTTCTTCAGCCAAAGCAATTTAAAAATATTGTAATAAGTCATACAATCTAGTTAGAGTCAGGTGGATTTGTTAAATGCACTGAATTGTTCTAATTTAGAGAACACAGCTGTGCAGTGGCCCTTTAACTAGGTACATTTTTTCTTCTAAATTCCATGTTATTAAATTTCCACAGCTTTCCTTTCTCTTTCAGGCACAGGAAAATTCACAGTTAATGTTTGTGTATGGCAGGAGGAAAAGATGGATAATGGAGTGGCTGGAGAATCACTTTTCTCATACATTCATTTTTCAGCACGCTGATTGATGTATGTTACCGCAGCTATACTTTTTATTTTCTCCTCTCCAGAAGTCTTAAAATATGCTGAGCTGTCAGCATCTTTCTGTTTTCTCTCCTTAGCTGCCTTATAAAACTCTGTTCAGGGCATGTTGACATTGATCCAACATTATAGAAAATTCTGCCTCCTTGAGATTTATACCAAAAACTCCAGAAAGCAAAGGCAAAGAGAAAACTTGGTTTTCTGGTACCTTATACAATAGGAAGTAGTTCAGAAGATCCCCTTTCCCTGGACAGACTTTAGGAAACACAATAATGCTGCCCAAAGGGAAGGTCTCCAGTTGGTTGTTGTGAAGTAACAGTGATTAAGGCCATAATGAGACTGTCTTTCCCTTTCTCTGCTTCTCACTGAATTCCCAATTGGATGAACAAATAATTGGTTTAATCTTGGTTTATGGAATATGGTTGGGTTTTGTAAAGCACACCATACCATAAAGGAGGCATGCATAAACTGAGGTATCTCCAGCCTCAAGAAGCCAGGATTGAAAGTCTTGCTACACTTCCAAAAGTTCCAAAAATAACACTAAAATAAAATTATTAAAGTTAGGCCTGGAAAGTAGTTTAAATTACATCTGATCTCAATCAAATTGCAAGGGTAATTAAAATGAAGTTGTTTTTTTTGTTTTGTTTTGTTTTGACCTGCTTGGGGGTTGTTTCTGACACAAGACTCAAAGGTTGACATCAATCAACCTGAAAGGGCTTCTAAAGACTTACTATGTATCTCTAAATCATTGCAGGTTACACAAGATTCATGAAGCAAATCCATGTTATGGTTCAGGGCAGGGCTTTGAGACTAGCCAATAATGTAAAGTATGCCTCCAGCCTTCCCATTCTTCACAATCCTTTGCAATCCTCTTTGCAATCCTTTGTTCTTTATTTCTCTTCCTTTTTTTTCCCCCAACAACCAGCTGTGGGAGGGACAGGTAATCTTTCCTCTGGGCCTGAATTCATTTGCAGTAATTTTAAAATTAGATAAGAACTGCCTGAAATTAGCCAAAGGATAATTGTGGAACAATACCTGCAGATTGTGTGCCATGGATCTAGGCCCATCTGGCCGACGGATGCAAAATGTATGCATAAAGGACACAGCAGACGAGCAAAATTTCGGGGGTGGCTCCATCCATTGT
>BHFT01074117.1:0-12616 GCA_004320025.1 Laticauda laticaudata | reverse complement strand
AACAACGGATGGAACATTTTGCTCATCCGCTGTGTCCTTTTTGCATCCGTTGGGCAGTGTGACATGGGCTTTACTTTAATAAGCCAAATGTTAAAATGTGGCTTTTTTGTTTCAGACAGAAATTCAGTAAAAAGTTTGTTCTGGAAAACCAACCATTATTTGATGTATAGAATTGAATAGGGAACCTAAGAGTCTGTTCATGAGTTTTAAAATATATCATACAGTTAGTCCTCAATTTATGACTATCTTGGGCCCATAACTTCTGTTGCTAATCAATGAGGTTTTGCCCAATTTTATGACTCTTTTGCCATGGTTGTTATGCAAAACGGGTTTCCCCCATTGATTTTGGATGCCAGAAACTCCCCTGGGAAGATCAAAAATGGCGATCATCATAAAGACATGTCATAAAGGCCAGTCACTTTTTTCAACTTATATAATGCATTTTGCTATATTCTCCTTAAGATGGTAACTATATGACAACTGACAGTATCTGTTATGTAAGCAAGGCAGTTTTTCTAAAAGCTAACCACAAGCTTTCTTTTTACCTGAGACATTTTTGTGATGTGATTTGTCAAGGAAAAATTGCCTGACTTGGTTTAAATTTAAATTCCCCACCACACCTGATAAGTTATTCAAATCTCTCCTTTCTGAACATTCATTTAACAAAGACCAAATTAAAATAAGGACATTTTTCAGGGAAGAGTGTAAAAAGAGAACTAATGTATTTTTTTTAACTTATTAGTTTATGCCATATATTTCTTTACCACCCCCTCCAGCTGGTTAATCGTGCAAAACCTGAACATTTCATTAGCTGGAACATGTTTGCCCATGGGGATTTCTTTAGTAAATTAGTTCTTTCTATTTATGCAGGTAAATCATAGCCTTTCAGTGAGTTAGCAAGTAAGTGCAGTTTTAACTAGGAGTGCTGTGTTTGGCAATTACTTTAAAATTATATAAAAAAGGTTCATTTTTAGGAACATAGAAAAATATTCCCTGTTTTTTGAGTTTTGCACTGAGTGATACTTTAGATAAACAGAGTACAAATATCTTAGATATATTAAAGCATTCATTTGAACTTGAAATTCTCCCTCATTAGCTAATTTTTCTGACTATTGATTAAAATATGCTATCCATATATGTGGTCTTCAAAATCCTCAGTTATTGAAAAAAAAAACCCACCCAAAATTTATAGCACCTGAAGATTACAAATGTCTAAACAAGGTATAAGGTTAGGGGCTGCAGTTTAAAAGGCAATGAATTTATTTCAAATATACTACTGCTATAATCTTTATCATAATTTCTAAATTAGGTGAATTTGAAGACTAACATAAAAGATAAGGTTTATTGAAGTCCTTCTAGTACATGGTTTGGCATGAAGAGATCAAATGTTCTTTTGGAGTGCATGGGGAAGGAAAATAGGACCAAATATGTCTTTTTCAAGATGGCAGGTGGAGAATTTTAAGAGCCTACTTTAACCAGGTGAAAAAAAGATGTTAGCTTCCTATGTTTGGGCAATCCAATGCACATTTTTTCCCTTCAGATCCAAAGAAGTTCCCAGAAATTCAGAATAGAATCAATAGGTTGAAGTAACTATAAATAATTTTCACTGGGAGGGAGAGAGGGACATGCAAATAAGATTTGATCCAAAAAACTGATTGAGAGGCTGTTTAGATTTTTTTTTTAAGAAAATCATAGCAGTATCACAGCCCTTAATTTTTGCTGAGATTTCAGAAGCAGAATTTTAATGCAGAAAATCTACTTGACCAAATTCACTGTCTTTGCAAGGCTCCAGAAAATGGTTATTTTGGCACCAGAGACAGTTTTTCGTTCCTGGCATTTGTGATGGCATTATATCTAGAGATAATGTTTTCTAGATTTACCCTTGTTCTTCACATGCATGTATGCAGCTGAACATAACCTGGTTCTAATTATATGAAAACAAAATTCTGGATACACTGATTTATTACCATGTTAGGGAAACAAGTGGTAAGATAGTAAATATTATGATTATCCCTCTTCACTTTTCTTCTGTTAATGTGGAACATCTGTGAGACTGAGATAAGGACTGCCAGAGCAACTGCTCACATTTTTCCTTTTGCTGTTCAGCTATAAATATATAAGTAAATATGGCATTCCTGCTGCTGAACTGTGTGCCCTGCTATCCCTAGCAAGCACGGCCAATGGTTAGATATGTTAGGAGTTCCACAACTTTGGAGGAGCCATTGTTAGCATTACACACTGAAAGCCAACCACAGGATCTTCCCAGCACATCATTTCCAGGCAACAGTGGTTAATTAGTGTGTGATATGTAAAATATTTGTATCCATCTAGATTGTCAGTAATATAGCTAGGAAAAACAGAAGATGGCTTCTCTGAATGGGATAATATTTATCTGTGAGGCAATTCAAGGGATTTGGCTTTCTGTGTTGATAAACTCAGGGAGTTGTATTCTGTGTATGTTTTTTACACTGAACTTTATATTTTCCTCATTTGTTTCTCTGCAAATGAGAATTCTGCCACCCATTATAAAGTTTAATAATAATAATACATATTAAACAAAAACATTCATGATTTTTAACAAATTGAATTAGAATTTACTTTTAAAAAGTAGGATGAAACTTTTTGAATGTATCCTTTCCAGATGAGAGTCAATCTTATTGAACTGTGATTTATTAAAATATCCATAATATTGAGTTGTTAGTTTTCTTTCTCAGCAAAAGTCTGTTGTTCAGCTTTTGTTTGTCTTCAGAGAATGAAATTTTGATCTGTTCCAGCAACTCATTTAGTTTTGTTTTTGGTTCACTAAAGAAGGTGAAGAAAGTCAGCCCCTTTTTCTAGACCTGTGTTTGGAGTCCCAAAGAAAATGATTTTTGCATGAAAAATTTATATTAAACAAGTCATCTATACTGCACCCTAGGCTGTTTGACTTGTAACAGGATGTTACAGTCTACCAAGTTAATGCAGTTAATATTAAACTGAATTGGGGTTGTGGGATTGCTAATCCCTTAGGCAGGCTTAGTAGAAAGGGCAAACATATTTATAGTGCTGTGAATTAGACAGAGCAAGTGAACAACAGTATGTGTTATACCATCAAATGTACAATTTCAGCAAAGCTCAGTGTAAAATAAGCTTTTAATGGTATTTAAATTGCTGAGATATCCCATCTCTAATAGAAAGAGCTGCTTGTTCAGATGACAACATGTTGGTTAAAATGAAACAGCCCCCAAAGTTTTGTACCTCTTTCTTTGTTTCTGATGATAATTTTTTTTAATTGCAGGGTTTATGGACTTTTTAAGTGTGCAATACTACATCTTAAAACAATTATATAAATATTAATAGTATTTCAGAGAATTTGGTAAAGAATTTGACTAGGATTTTACATGTAAATATGCTTTTTAAATGTGATGTTGATTAAGAAAAGAGAGATTCTTGCTACAACTCAGAAACTATGGAAAGGAACAAAAGTGAGAGACAATGCTTTCCAGGAATTGATGTCTTAAATTATTGTTAGTAGTAAGGAATTTTTGTTTCTTATATTTTTGTCATGAATTTTTAATTTTAATTTATATAGATAATTTTAATTTTAATTTATTTATATTTTTTTTTCTTAAGTTTTCGCAGGTACTTACATGTATGGTATTCAGCTTTATTCGGGTATTTTCCCACGTCATTATAGTTGTGCTTTTAAAGTTGTAGCAACGTTTCGGCAGAATCTCATCTGCCATCATCAGACTTTCAGAGTTTCAGTCAGACTTTCACAGCCTTTTCGACAAACACAATATAGAAGCCTGATGATGGCAGATGAGATTCTGCCGAAACATTGCTACACCTTTAAAAGCACAACTATAACAACGTGTGAAAATACCCGAACAAAGCTGAATACCATACATATATATGTATACTCTCTCTACATATATTATATAAAAATATTAATGCAATTCTGTGGGATAAATCAGGTTGACTGATCCTAAGTTCAGTCAGAGAGCTTCATACTTCAATGGATGTTTGAGCCAGAGTCTCCTTTGATCCGAGTAGTCATGTAATTTTGCACCACATTGGATGGATCCCTGTTGCTCATAGCCTTAACTATTTGGATTTGGCTTACCACTGACTGGGACATGAAGCTGTAAGCTAAGATGCAACTACAATCACTTAAACAAACTAAGATTTTTTTAGCTTGTTCTTCAATATAATATTGGGCTCCTAGTCTCCCAAATAAACTAGAAGTTGTAAAAAAAACCCCAAAAGTAACATAGGCGTACCCTACTTTATAAATGGCACTGTAAGCAGCAGCAACTGTGATAAGATGAAGACATGAGCATTATGACATGGAGTGAGTCTCTATCCCCCGCCATCACCCTTATCTTTCAGGCCAGGTGAGGAGTGATGGGGAGGGGAGGGGTGGACCAGCCAGTAGTGGGGTCAGCCAACAGGGAGCCACAGCAGAGCGCCAAAAGAGCTGCATGTGGTTCCAGAGCTGCAGGTTGCAGACTCCTGGTTTATTGGACTGATGGATTCTACCTGGCTGGTTATCAGATCTGCTATCAGAATATTTGTCTATGTATGTGTGAGAATTTGCTATTACCAATTCTTTTCTTTTTATTCTCATATATTCCCCCTTTGTATACTGATTAAAAAGAAAAAGTAAGAATGTAGGATTTTAATAAAAATAACAATAAAAAACAATAAAAATGGCAGCATTTCCGCTATTTCTAAATAAAACAAACTTTTGAACTTGTCTATTATTTCATCCTACTAATTCAAATGGCACTCACCACCATATGGAATGGCTATTAAAAGGAATTAGATAAATGAGTTGATCTTCTAGTTTTCTATCATTATAAAAAAATCAGGAGATATCAAATGCATGTCAGAATACCATATAAGATGACTGAACTTTCTTTGATAAATGTAAAAATTGAAATGTAAGAATTTCAAACTGCATCTTTCAAATATAAGAAACAGTTTGCAATTCTTACATTTCAATTTTGCATTCCTACAGTTTAGGAATTGTTAGAAATTATTTTCCCCTAAGATATATATTTTTTTATTTCTATTTTTTTCTGGTATCATCAATGTTTCACTTATAAAATACATTGTTTCTTGTTATTAGTTAATTTAACTGTTGATTTTAAATTGGTTTTAAAGTTGGATGCTGGCTAGTTATCTCAATCTAAATCCTCAATCCTCAATCCTCCCCTTCCCCCCCCCCCTCTCTCTCTCTGTGTATGTGTTTGGTATTTGTCCATAATGTATTCTATTGAGGGATTGACCAACATTGCTGGGATTTTTGTCAGAATTTATGGTGAGAAAAAAGGAAGACACAATCACGTGTTATATATCTATAATGGGGAAGCATCACACTGGAGGTAGTGGTTGCTTAATTAAGAACTTATCCTCCCCCCATGCATCTGGTTTCCTCCTTCTCCATCTTGTGATGATGAATTTTATTTTGATTGTATTGTTATTTTGCACAGTTAGGAATGTTCATGTTGTACAATTTTAATGCTTTTATGCTGTAAGCTGTCCAGAGTTGCTATGAAATGAAATGACCTTTTAATAAATAAATAAATAATAATTTTTTATAAAAAATAAAATTTAATAAAAAATAAACTCTAATCTTTTAATGACTGCATATAAACATATGGTTGGCTATAGATTATCATACAGGGATGACAAGCTAAATGATTTTATTTTTCTTCTTGGCAAGTATGAATGTTACAAGGACTGCAGCCATTATTTCAACTTTTAAAATAAGTGTCCAATTCTGCTATTTGATCTAACTTTTATTGACTATCCTTTTCTTTGACATCACCATTGAAAGACACTGAATGCTTGGTACCCATGAGCCTATTCCCTGCTTCTGTGGCACAATTTTGGCTTTGGGATTTTATTTTATAGATTCAGTAGCTCCCAACCATTATAAGAAGGATAATTTAAAAAGCTTTAAAAGTAAAAATATGAATGAAATCAGATTTTATTTATAGCTGCCCACCTCACAAACAAGTGTCTCTGGGCAGCAAAGAGCAAGGCTAAAAACAGTTAAATTAATAAATTTTATTTATACTATGTCAGTTTCTCTGTTTATGCTTCTCCTTCAAATAAAAACAAATTCTGCTTAGTAGAGCTCCTATATATATCTCTAGAATTTTGATATGTGCTTCGAATTCTAATCAGAGGAGAAAAGGGTGAATGAATTCAATAAATATGTGTGACAATGCACAGACACACAAACATATTGCATTCATTCATTGTTTGCTCTTACATGTGAGGGGCTTCCTTGTTTTGTTCTATTTTAAATTCTTTATATTAGAAGTTTACTGAAATATATTAGGCTGGATGCAGAAAATATTTTTTTTTGTTTTCAGCTTCTGAAAGTTGTCATTAAGCAAAAAATCCATTGTGTCAGACAGTAGGATAATTTCCGAAGTATAAATGATGTTCTTACAGCAATTTATTTATATTTGTTTTCAGTTCAAGAAATGAGATATCATGTAGCACTATAATTTCCCATGACCCAGTCACCAGCATCCAGTGTGTAATTTACCATGATTTAAGATGCTAATCAGCAAGTACTTGCTGTGTTACCTGGTGGCTTTTTAAAAATACTTTCTTGTGTCTTGTTTTACTCACTTCACCCTGCAATTCCTCATCAGGATTATAAATTATCCTTATAACTGAAGCAAAACTAGACACATTTGGGATACTTGCCTTTGCTCATTAAAAATAAGACACTTTGTCATGCTTATAGATGTTCTAGAACAAGGTTCTTCAAAGTTTTCAATCTGAGAGCCACAATGGACATTTTGCAAACATTTGAGGATTGGGGGAAAATCAATTTTATAAATGAGTGAATAAAATTTAATTGAATGAGTTTTATTTTGCTCAGTGATTCACAGCAACAGCAAAAAAGAAATGTGATTCCCATGAAGAAACAATGCCATGCCTGTACGGACAAACAATATAAGGAAAATGTCAACATTAGCAAACTCTCTGAAAAATTAATAATAAATTAAGAATAGCAGATGAGAAAAGAAGGCTATTCTTTTTTTAAAATAAATTGTATCTACTTAAAGTTTACAAATTTACATTAAATGAGAATCTGCCCAATTTTGTGGTATAGAATACAAAAAATAAACATACCCCAAAAAGAACTCTAGTAAAACAAAGGAAAGAAATTCTGGCAAGTGCAGATTTTAATCAGCATAAAGCACAGGATCAATGGGAATAATAGAACTTAGTTTTTGACTTCAAAATATCATTGAACTGAGGTTTCAAGCTTGGCCCTCCAGCCGGCTGCCTCTTTTTCATCTGGCCATCCCTGAGTCCCTTTGCAGGAAGAGGAACAATCCAAGGAAACCCCTTGAATTACCCTTCATACCCTGATACATCTCCAGCTTCTCACACTCCTTCTTCCTGATGTTGCTGTGACTTGGCATCACTACATTTATCATTCTCCTGTCTTTTGGTCCTTTTCTCCTATTCTCTTTTCTTATTTTTCTCTTTGTGGTGTATTGTATTACTTACTTGAATTTAATCTCAATGAGTTTGGTTGAACTCTCTTTTTAGTAAATGTGTTTAAACTGCAGTTTCAACATCCATTATGGAATACTTGCAATTAAACACCCTCAGACTTCTCACTGATGCTAAAATTATTGTGACTTCTAAACAATCCTTCGTTGTATCATTTATAAGTAGATTACCATTCAGACAAATTAATTTCTTTGTAACTTTTCCCATTGTTGCTTGGTAGCAACATTAATGTTGCTGTGACAAATGTGTCTTAACCCATATTCCCTAGTTTATTTTATATTGAGCATGGTTATGTGTGATTAACTATTTTTTATAACTTTACTTTTATACTGTTTTTACTGTGATGACTTCCCCTCAAAAAGAGGGATGCCATTTTTATTGAGAATTCTTAATAATTATTGAGGGTTTCAAGACTCTCACAAAGAGCCATGGACATTTTTTTGAGGAAAGCAAATGCCTTCTATAGGTAATGTCATTTATGTTTGCAGTGCAAACATAGTCAAGTGTTCCTAAGTTTTGAAAACATTAAATTCCACTGTCATATCACTCAAATGCTTGTTCCCTGAATTCCAGTCCACATCCCACTTATTGCTAGAGTCAACACTCTAGTAGTAACAACAAATAAAACCTTTCATCATCTATTGATTTACCGTCCTGAAAAAAATGACAATAGGCTATTTTTATCCAATTCCTCAATAATTGAAACCATTTATTGGTTTTCTGGTATTACCGTATTGAATAACAATGTATTTTACTGCATTTTCTAAAAAATGCAGTATCAGGATATAAACTGTTTTAAGGATTTTTTACAAGCAAATTTGGAAATGATATAGTTGAGAGCTATAAAGATGCATATTATATTTATAAAAGTACCTTAATTCAAGTTTAATTGCATTCAACAATGGGACATCTGTTAACTTTTCTGCATCTGCTGTGATCTCATGAAAGTGAAAGAATTAGTTTTAGACAAATGCACCTGCATCCTTCTGCTTAGGGATACATTTTATTTAAAGGTCCTTTTTAGTAAATTATGGAAATGTAAGCATTATCTTTGCGGTTTTCCTATAATATTTGCAAATTCTTCTAACCATGGAAATTTTGACTTTAATATGTATTTTTTTAAAAAAGGAAAAAAGGAAAGATTCTGCCCAGTTAATATTTTAAACCAGAAATAGGGAAAATGTGACCTTCCATTTGTTGTGATATAATTCCTAACCATTTTGATGGTTGCAATTGAATGCAGTAGTTCTAACTGTTTTGTTTCCTAATATTTATCCCTCAACATAATAGCATGATAAATTCATTTTTAATCTCAAGAACTTTCCCGGTGCTATTTCTAAATAAAAGTCAGTTGGTCATAGTACATAGGTTTGGCCCCATTCTCAACCTGCCAATGATAGCGACTAGTTCAGCTTTTCTAGGGATCATGAGAATTATTCAGAAAATATTTTTCTTCATGTGTCAATAGAGTCAAACAAAGATAAAATTTAAGCTTTAAAAACCAGGGCTTTTATAAGAGAAGAGAAGACAGGTTAATTCATGAAATAAAAGTATTTTCTTTTGTTTAGAATTAAGTATCTATTTTCTAAGGTGATAAATATGTCTTTCATTGATTTTCTCAGAAGGATAACTTCTGTTTTCTGTTTTAAATATATTTAGCTTTGCTCTGAAGCATAGACACTTCCTCAACAGTTTCTTCTAACCACTAGAATAGATTAAAGTACAATTAACTCATTTTCTATTTTAGCTGTTAAAAAGTAATATTTTTCATTCTCTCTCTGTAAATTAACTTAAATTTAGGTATCTAGAAAAAATGTATTATGAGCATTAGTTGTATCTCACTGAGATAAGATGCTATTGGCAAGTAGCATAAAGAGAAAATTGCTTTGTAGGGCAATTAGGAAGCTATTGGTAAATACGGAGAATCCATTTAGTTTACGATTACTAAAAGTTATTGATAGAATAGTTCTCTATAAATTTGTCTAACCAAATAATATGCTAGCCAGACTAGCCACATTTTTGAAGCAACATGTTTCACCAACCTGTTATGGTAACAGAGGTGCCTGTATTTTATCCATATTTAATTTAGCATAAATGAAGATCTCTGTGTGATTGTGACTGTCAATATTACAAAAGCAAGAAGGATCAAACACATATACATTTTTTAAAAAAATCAGTCTGAAAAGCGACCCTTAATGGCTATAAAATTTTGCTACTTTTTTTTAATTGATTCTATTGGTGTAGACTGCTAAACCATTTGATTACAGTTTTCAAATTGACCTCACTCATCCAATCAGGGCACCAAGAACCATGTTATCTCATAATGCCATTCAGTCTGAATTGGCATCTTTGAAACTTCACTGAGAGGATGGCAGAATTAGATCTGTTTTAACACCATGTAGACATTCTGGATGCCCATGAGACAATTGAAATCATGCTTATTCTACACACAGATTGGTGGGAAAAGGTGGAGATAGTGCTCTTTTTCAGCACTATCAAGGTTACCATTCATTACATTGGCAGCTGGGAAAAAAGTGTGAATTGTCTGACAAACTTTCCTGGATTTATTTTATACAAATAAAAATTGAGTAATTGAAACTGGCTTGGGTAGTTCAAAATTATGATTTGAAAATGGTAGTTGTTTGTTTTAGTAATGGGTTTAGATGGTGGAGTTTTTCAAATTTTATTCATATTTTGTATATCATACATTATTTTCTTAACATTCTGCTGGTATTGCAAGGATTCTTCTGGCCTTAAGATCAATATGTAAATATTTAAAGCAAATATTATTAACATTCTTCTTGCTGCAACTTTGCTTCCTGCAATTACCTCCTTCCATAGTGATATGAGCAAAACTTTAATTCTGCAACCATCTCCTTTTTTTTGGGGGGGGGGAATGTTTGCACACCTTTTATTTGTAAATNAAAACTTTAATTCTGCAACCATCTCCTTTTTTTGGGGGGGGGGAATGTTTGCACACCTTTTATTTGTAAATCTACAGAATTATGAAATCATTGTATCCATTTTCTTTGGATCTGATTTTGGAGAATACATTGGTGACTTTTGGTCATGCTAGACATTTTGTGGAAAGATGGTAAAGGCAAGGGCCACAATGGATGGAACAATGATGTAAGTTCCACGGCCATGTTGGTCTAGTTTCTGTTTTATGTTGAAATCACAGAACTATGGTGGCACAGTAGTCAGAGTGCAGTACTGCAGGCTACTTCTGCTGACTGCCAGCTGACTGATATTTGGCAGATCGAATTTCACCAGGCTCAAGGTTGACTCAGCCTTCCATCCTGGCTAAGAGATTCTAACTGCTAAAATGTCCATCTTTTGCACATTGAAATGAGTAAAATGAGGACCCAGATTTTGGGGGGCAATATGCTGACTCTGTAAACTGCTTATAGAGGGCTGTAAAGCACTGTGAAGCAGTATATAACTCCAAGTGCAATTGCTTGCTATTGATATTTTTAAAGTTGCTTTGTTTTTGTTTTTTTTTAATTTTTAGCAACACCTCATGATGAGGCAATCCCCTGCAACTAGTTACTTTCTTTTGAGACCAGTGACTTTTGTGTATGTACAACAATGCAGGCGTCTTTAGCACATGTATTGCATATCTGCAAAAGATCACAGAACTGTCAGAGAAGCAGCTGAAGCAAAGCAGCTATTCAGATCAGGGAACTCAAAGCTTTGTGCTGCCTTGTTTAATGGATCTGCTTTGAAAGAGTGATTCAATTGAATTACCTTTGAATTGAATCACCTCATCAAACTTCTGCATTTAGTCATCTGTTGAAATCATACAGCAATAGGGCATGGACTTAAGCTTTTATCAGAAACTATATGTTTGAAAGGGTTTACCATGATATGGATGGGAAAACAAGTATTAGCCTTTTCAACCATATCAATTTAGTGGGGCTTTGTGTAAACAAAATCTGAAATTTTAAAATGTTTGTAATCCACAAAATGAGTTCAAACATTCAGAAGACATTCCCTTTCCTCTAACCAGTTTACTGGAGGAACAACATTCACATGCATGACTTAAAACATTGTTTGTGGAGAATTAACTCTCATGGCAATTTTATTTCCACTACTAAGAAAACAAATATCCTTGTAGCTAAACCAATGATACAACCTTGCCTAATAATGACATTTGTTATAGTTACAACCATCATTTCATGTCTTCCTTATTATTAATATTTTGCCAAAGCAGAAGAGGTTTTTGCTTACAGTGATATCAGAAACTTTGTAGAAATGTGTATTCTGGAAGGAAAAGGACATTTCAATATTCCAAAGATGGACGTTTTAGCAGTTAGAATCTCTTAGCCAGAATCTCTTTCTTCAAATAAATAGAATGTATGGAGAGACCTCATATTTCCTTACAGTTGCTACATTATTGAGCCCAAAATGTAAATCCAGTTCATTTTAGTTCTAACAATTTTAGGCTATGCTTGTATCTGTATTTCAGTGTTTCTATAATGTATAATCCATAGTTATTATTCTTGTCCTTAGATGTAGTAAATCTGTAAATCAAAAAATTAGCTTCATGCCTGAGTCAAAAGGTATTTGAAATGCTTTTCTCTTGGCTACAGTTTAGCATAAGTTTTAAAAATCTTACAATTGCTCTTCCATGTACAGACCTCCATGTTACATGCAAGTTTTAGTATTTTAGTATTTATTTGATTTGTCAATCAATTACAAGATACAGGTATAAGAATAAATATAGTTTTGAATACATGAGACAGATACTTATAAGAAAAAAAAACAATAGGTCAGGGACGGTAGGCATGATTGGTGCAATTATGCATGCCCCCTACAGGCCTCTTAGGAAGGGGGTGAGGTCAATAGTAGACAGTCTAAGGATAAAGTTTTTGGGGTTTGGGGAAGAAACCAAAGAGTCAGGTGGAGTATTCCAAGCATTGACCACTCTGTTGCTGAAGTTGTATTTTCTGCAGTCAAGTTTGGTGCGGTTAACGTTGAGTTTGTATCTATTGTGTGCTCTTGCGTTGTTATGATTGAAGCTGAAGTATTCATTTGCAGGTAGGACATTGCAATGTATGATTTTATATGCTACATTTAGATC
>BHFT01074113.1:0-13659 GCA_004320025.1 Laticauda laticaudata | reverse complement strand
GGAGAGAGATGTGTGGTTTGACCGCATGATTGGTGAACCACAACATGGCATGTTTGAATTTCAAGGGGAATAAAAAAAACCTGTTTCCACAATTAATAAGGTCTTTGTACACTTAGGATGCACAAGTATAGAACCACTGCAGCCACATAAGATGCTTAAAGGGCCCAGAGTCACCACTGGCCGACAGAACACAAAATGGTAATGCATAAAGGACACAGCAGACCGAGCAAAAATTTCGGGGTGGCTCCCATCCGTTGTCATCCGGTCCAAAAAGTGGTAGAATAATTTGCAGAACACAGATGGAAAAGAACAGAAAAGATACAGACCTGGGTATGTTAATTGTAGGCAGGGATGTTATAAATGGATGCATGTCATAGGATATGCTCGTGGAGACAGTGGATATAAAGAGCGGGATGACACCCGATCCGAAGGGTTCCGGGGAGAAGTTTCAAACGGACGCACTAGCGCGGAAGGGGCGACTGCGCAATAGCAGATGAAAGACAGATGATACAATGGAAGCCTATAGAAACAAAGGATGCGCGTGCGTGCGTGCTAATATTGGATGCAGAGAGTGTTCACTGTCATGCGGGATATGGAATTAGCATCAGCTCATGGAAATAAAAGGATGCAGCACGCACGCATCCAGTAGCATACAGGAAAGACGGTGCTGCTATATACATCTAGCAGGAACACAAATGGTTCGTGACAGTCAGAGCAAGAGAAGAGGAAGATGTGCCTACTCGTTCAAGCGCCCTGGCATGAGAAAGCCCAGAACCAGCATCCCACCCCTGTGCGACTGGACATACATACATGGCACTCTGAAGCATATACTTGGCCTGCTGGCGTGTGGTGGAGCCAGTCCCAAGGCCTCAAAGCCTGCTGCTGCAGGCCTGCTTCTGTCGAACCCCTGAAGTGCCCTGCTTCTCAAGCCCCCTGAAGGCACTGCTAAAGCCCCTGCCAGAGCATTAGGTAAGAGGCAAGGAAAGCAAAGGGAGAGAGGAAACAGTACACCATTTCCGAGGAGCATGTGGATGAGGCTTGCTGGATGGGCTGAGGGAGAACGAATACCTCTGGTAGAAAGGGCCACAGACTGTATCGGGAACACAAAGAAGAAGCAGGCAGCTTGAGAGACAAAGGCAGGAGCTGTTGGCTATCAACTGCAGAGTACTTTCCTATTGATGGTGGTAAGCATATGCACTACTGGTATGGCTAAGCTAACACCTGAATGAAATGCTTGGTTCAGGCCTTGCTGTCAAAAATCACTGACTCGGATGGAGATTGTACGTCTTATGTGCCAAGTGTCTAAGTTTCCTGAGGGGTGAGATCCGCCACTGAGGAAGCAGCCCCTCTGAGACCCCTCTCCCTCAGAAGCCCATCAGACATGCCAGTCCTGTTCCAGCCAGAGCAGCTACCCTGTCCAGGCAGAGTTGTCTTCCAGAGGGCCCCCACGGCAGAGACCCCCTACAGCTGCAATCCCCACGCCGGCAGACATTGGATGGATCCCGTGAGGATGACCGCCGCTGCTGTCACAAGGAGTGAAAGAAAGGCAGCAGCCAGCAGAGGCTCAACCACTCACTCCCACCTCCAGCTCCAGAGGATTGCAGGAGAGAGGCAGACTGGTAGCAGGACAACAGTGTACTGTTGGAGATAGGATACAATGAAAGAACCAGGCACAGAACTTCTTCTTTCAGCTTGGTCCACTGCGACAATACCATATCGGACCGGAAGCCCTTCATCCACCTACGTGAGCCAGACCCGTTCATGGACCTTGCCCGAGGCCCAGTACCAGTTGATGAAGCAGAAGATCACGCCCTTCTGCACAACCCTCAAGGCCCAGCTGAAGCTGCTCCTACCCAATTCAGGTACTGCTCCTCCACCCCAAGTGATGTCACAGCCCTTCCACGGCTTTTCAACACCTTCACCTATCAAGGCTATGACTACAGGACTTCCCAGCAGAAGCAGAACTTCCCAGTCCAAAGGTCCAGGTCATCGACGCCACAGATGCCTTCACCTGTCACCCAGCTGCAGACGTCAGACAGCCCCCTACACTCTCCTTCTCCATTCCCCACAGCCAAGCGCCTGTCAAATGGACAATCTGTCCATCAGTATTGGCTGATATCTCAGTCCTTGATGAAGGGCCTCTCAACCTCCACAGCGACTGAGTCCAGCTCTTGTAAGAGCTCCTTTTGAACACACCAATCGCCCTGTTGTACCTTCGGGCCAAGCACCCCAAATGGTGCCCTCAGAACCCAGCACTCAAGGCCAAAGCCTTCCACAGTCCCTGCCGCTTAACCAGCTGAGACCATGGACATGACTCAGAGTGACCTGAGAATGGTGTCAGAAGGACTGAGTTGTTTACCTTGTTTAAGTTTATCTTTGCTTAAGACACTTTACTTGTTCATTTTGCTTATTCAATAAAAGTCAAAAGTTTATTCGAAGAAAGTTAATAAAGGTTATCTTTTGCTTAAGACAACATAATACAGTTGTTAGTTGGTTAATTTTGCTGTATTAAGTAAAGTCATAAAGTTTACCAAAGACAGTTAATTTAGTTATCTTTGCTTAAAGACACTTGGTTCATTTTTATTTTGACTTAATAAAGTGTTGGTGAAAACTTTGAAAAAATGTTCAGCCTTTGCATGCTTGTGGGATAGATAAGGATAGTTCTGGATAGATAAAACCTACGGTCAGTGGCATACGACAGTGGGATGTAATGGTCAAGCCATCCCACGCTGCACCATATGGCCCTTTATTTATCCAATAACAATTTTCCATTGATCAACACATTTTAAAATAAACAAAGCTCTTTATTATGCCTATTCATTGTGAGGACACTGCCAACATACATGGCACATCTCATCAGTGGTTAATGCGGAGCAGCTTCAAGGAAGCATCCCATTAAATCATACTTATCCATCCACTGTCTTGCCACTTTCCACTGTCTCAAGCTGTGTTTTTCAGTAGGTTGCGCTGGCTTCTTCCCTTCACATGAAGCTCTGTTGGAGGCTTTGTAACATCCACAGTGTTTATCAGGTTACGTCCTTGCCTCCATTCACCAGGGTCATGTCCCCATTCCCTTGTTGATGGTCCACAAAGACCTGTTCTGGCAACTACTGGTAGCGGTGCGCATGAGATTGTGGCAGGATTGACACAGCAAGCTTTCCACGATGCTCCTCAAGTCTGGTGGCTCATGCTGCATGGTGGTGAGAAGTATCTGGAACCTGGTTTGGCCAAGGATGCAAAGGCGTTTCTCCACCACCCGTCTTGCCCGACTGGACAGCCCTGTGTTGAAGATCTCATCTTCACGGGTTGAGGTATCTTGAAGTGTAAGCTTCAATGAGGTAGGTTTCTGAGCCGGGAGAAGGCGTACATCACCAATGATGAAGTAGGGAATATCATTGTGTGTCATTGGGAAGGGGAAATCTGGCATCTGTAAAAACCCCATGATGAGGTTGCATTCCAGCCATCCTTGCGGTCACTGGCATTGGTATACCTGGTCATCTGAAGCTGACCCCGTTTACCTGAGCATCGATGTAACCATGAACTTGTAGTCAAAGCATCAATCCACACCATGGCAACAGGATGATACTGAAGAGCCCCTGTAGTTGTAATAAGTGGATCCTGAGTTGGCCTTGGAGCTTCTGCAGGCCAAAATGCTTCGCCATCTATGGCTCCAACAGTGTGGGGAAAGTTCCACCTCTGATACCAACCTTCTCAAGTTTTTCTCACAGCCTTCTTCAGTGGTGGGCACTTGAGGCGCTCCCTTCTTGTATTCTTTCTGACTACTTTGCATGATGCTGTTTGTGTGGCACACTCCACACAATACTGCATGTTTCTGAATGTGGTTCCAGAGGCCAGGTGTCGCAGAGTCAGTCGCCACCGTATCAGTCCAGCGGTGCATAGGATTGGGATGGAAGATTGTGTGCTAGGAACTTGGTTGCAACCTGGGTCTCTCGAGATGCTCTAAAGTTTTCGTCAAACATGGTGGTTGGCAGTCCTCGATGATAGTGATGGAAGCACAGAGGGTCTTGCATTCTTCAGCTCCCCACCATCAAACTGGTCATAACAGTCCAAATTGCCCATTCTTCTCAACGATCCATCCCAGGACCCACAACGCTCTTTTGTGACGTCCCTTCTTCTCCTTCTGTATAAAACTTGAAACAGTGTGAACAGGTTTGGTTCTGGTGATGATGAGCGCAGGCTATCATATGGACTGTTCCATTATCCATGGTGGAGAACAATTGAATGATGTTGAAGAACTAAGACCAAGGGTGAAGAGGTCTGTACACCCACTACTTGGCTGCTGGCTCATCTGAGGATCCAGATGATTTTCCTCCGCCTCTTTTTTATGGAAAATATCGGTAGTCCGCTAGGTGTGCCTTCTACATACTCTGAGACATACTCCAGACATCCTAAATATACGAGATAATCATCCCCAGATACAAACGTTTTGTCTGTTTTTAAATGCCTTATATACGAGATGAATACGCTTAACATCCTTTTCTTTTCGCGTGCTACTTACGCTGTGTAGACGTTCGTGTACCTTTTTGTTTCCATACACCTCTTTCCAATTTTCAGCTGCGCGGATGTGAGTTGAGGGGATGGCCAGAGGATTGCGGAGAAGGATACAGCGGATGTTAACAGATGATAAACGGACAATGAGAACATTTGTTGCCCGTATATGTTGCGGATGTACATCGTACACGGCGGAAAAGTTCATCCGTTTACCAAAGTTTCGTGCAAGCCCAAAACTTCTTTGCGTGGATGAATCGCAGTGGATGGATGCTCGAATGGCATAAGAGCGTATGAAAACACGTAATGCAGTGAGTACAACAACGGACTCATAGCATTTTCGAAACAGGATGGCAAGTCTTTTTTAAACATTTTACATCCTCTTTGCATCATGTAAGTTTGCAAGTTTGGGAACCGGGGGCCTGTTCGGGCCTTTATAGGATGAAATGGTATTCAGAAAAAATAATTTCTGACAGAAAAAAACAGCTCGTTCACATCTATAGAACCTGCATAATTTTTTCATGAGATTAGCTAGAGTTTCTTTTTTGGGGGGAACAGAACAAATTCATTATTAATAGTGCTTGCTGCTTAGCTCTAAGGTAGGGGTGTCAAACTCGCATCCCACGAGCCGGATGTGTCATGAACTGGCCACGCCCACCCCCAATTTCGTGAAGGGGTTAAAAAGTCACTATATGTGATACATGATGACAATGAGACTCAGTGAGTTTGACACCCTTGTTCTAAGGGAAGAAAAACAATGTGAAAACTCAACCTGGAAATATTGACAGGAACTTTTCTGCTTCTGCGTCAGCCCTTCATAGAATCCTTCTACAGGTGGACAAAAATGCCAAATCCAGTCTAAAGAACAGGCTGATTGTACAACCAACCATAATTTAATAAATGTATATGCTGTAGAATTTCCAGTGACTCTACAGGCTATGTCTGATATAAGATTTCTTTAAAAAGGAGATGTTTATTTTCACACCCAGAATAACATTTTATATCAGAGTTCCCCAACCTATCTGGCTTTTTGGACTGATGGGAGGGGCAGGGAGGAGGGGATGGTTCCATATGAGCAGCATGCATGTGTGTGCATATGCACACAGCCCCGTTTGCATAAGTGGCGGGCACATGCACCTTCTTCTGGTGCAAATGGAGTGCATGCATTTGTCTGCTGCTTGTGCATGTAGGGATCTATGCAAGCTCGCCTGCCACTTTGGGGGCCTGGTTTCAAACTGCTCAAAGCCTGCTCACAGCCCAAGGGTTGGAGACACTTGTTCTGTCCACTAGGGGAGCTAGTGATATGAGCAGCCATCAACAAAGTCAAGATGGCACTATGACTGTGTGAACGAAGCCCTGTCTTCTTTTTAAATGTGTGTTCCACGCATAAGAAAGAGACGACCTTTGATTGCCTGGTTGTGGCTGCAACATGACCTTTTTTTTTTTAAGCTTCCTCCTGAACACTCCTGGATAGTGAATTTGGGAAATTTTATTTAGGTTAGAAGAAAAAAAAAGTTTTAAAAAGTTCTTTAATAAAGTGTTCAGCAGACCAGACCAGCCCGAAGAACATGGAACACAAATCATTACAACTCTGAGCACAAACTCTTTGAATGCCATGTGGTTGCCAGGCAGCATGTTAACAGAACTCTTAATTAGGTCTATAGCCTGAGTTACCCTAATTGTGCATTTTTAAAGCATGAAGGAAAAGAATCTGAATGTGATTTATTGCCACTGCTATTCCTACATTTCTCAGAAGTCCAGGTTATAGCTGCCACTGCACATTTCCAGCTGTTGGTCTGCTGTTTCAAATCTGATATTACCAATACCTTCTCAAATGTCTTTAAGAAAGTTTCCCCAAACAGAGCAAAGGAATAATTTCCCGTGTAATTGTATTCAAAACGGCCAAAAATTTGCCCTTAACTGAAAGAACTATTGGCTTCCTGTTTTTAGATCATCCTCTCATTAAAAAGAAAAATGAACATGTTTGGAGCAGTGTTTTATTAGATTTGAAACAATAACAGTTTGCAACAAAATAAAACTTAGCCCTAGTGCTCAGAGAAACAGACCACAATAAATTAAACAGAAAAACAGACTTCACTAAAATCCATGTATAAAAAAGGAACATCAAAACATGAATGATCATAATTAATAACCAATATAGAATTCAGAGACAATAAACTAAATGAAAGGAATCAAGCCCAAGCTCATATATGTCTGTGGTTCCCAAACTCTGTGCTATAATAATGCCTTGCAGAGCCATAGGAAACTCAAATGGACACTGCAGGATGTTTTATTGCTTAAAAAAATGGAATGATTACTGAGTTTGCTGCAGTGTCCTGGGGTGCCATGACACATAATTTAGGAACTGCTAAGAATGTCTTCAACTGAGAAGGTTTGAAAAACTCTGATATATGAAATCACCATTGTGCCATTGAGCCTTGGTGCATGATCATCTGTGAAAAAGTGACTCTAACCTTAAGGGAAGTCCCCTTCCCATCCTCTTCATTCAGATACATGGTACCTGACTAACTGTGAGTAGAACATTTGATAGCATTCCATAGTTTCCAGGGTAGGCTGATAAGTATGCAAACATGCTGCTATGAGGCTTGTTCTACTTGCACCTAACCATGCTACAAGCATGACTTGGCAACATTTTTTTGCTACTGAGCCTCCATGAACATCCTGCTATCTCCTCCCCAGACAATGAATGAGATAGGTGTAATTAGCTGTATTATGGCTTTTCTCTTCAGGCAGACAAAGAAAATAAGTTAACAGTAGCTGTAAAGTATATGCAGGCAGATCTGGTCACTGGTCGCTTGCCATGTTTTGCTCTATAGTCGTAATGCTGTATCCAAATCATGCAAAAACATGAGACTGCTCAACCAGCAGTACTAAAAGATACACTCTGTGAGAGAGATGGGTAGTATCTACATTTGATAAATAAAATAAAACAAATGCTTTAATGCTACGGCTAGATTGGTTTAGTGTAGTATTTCCAAACCTTGGCTACTTTCCACAGTATGGATTGCTAACTGGGCAATTCTTGGTACTGAAAGGAGATTGCCAAGGTGGAGAAACATTGGCTTATTGCAAGCTTGAAATAGTGAAAGTGTGAAATGAGAGGCCTGGCACTTACCATCCCCATGGTTGCAAAATAAGCACAAAGGAATCAAATTCAGCATTTCTTAGTCCATCTTTTTTTTTTGGTTTGTTTTTGTTTGTTGAATTGCTTCATTATTGCATTATTATTATTGCTTTTAGCCATCCAGAGTTGTATCTCACAAAATGGGCAGCCATATAAATCTTTTAAATAAATAAATTAATATCAAGAAAGGAAAGCCCAGAGAGCTAAATCTTAGTTAAAATCATTGTTTGTTCTAAATTCAATCTCTTTGGTTTTTTAAAAGCTCTGTCCAGCTTAGGTCATGACAGAATGGGGAACAAAGCAAGAGCACAGAAAGAAACCTAGATACAGCAAGCAAAGTTTAGGGCCAAACCTGACCCATTCCTGCTATAGTGTCATACTCTAATAGGTAGGGGTTCTTCCTGCTGGCTGAGGACCTGGAGAAGAGGGAGGCACAGGCAAAACTAGAACAATGCCCTTCAATCTTGAATCACAAAAGGAGTAACTGAGGTAAGATGGGAATCAACAGTGGGGTCAGCAGATCCATATCGAGAATAGTTTTCTGTCATTTTGAGGATGGAGGAATACTGCAGGATTTTTACTTGAAGAATGAGACTCTGCAAAGAAGTGTGAGAAAGTTTTACATAAAATTTTCCACCCACGCTGCAACACTAGAACTTTGAGTAATATGGAGAATTTAAAAAGCCACATCCCTCCATTTGTAATGACAACAGCTTGTCCTTCCCTGCTCCCTGCTGCTGCTATAGAGGAATAGTTCTTGCCTGCTTTCTCTTCCACCACATTATCTTCCCTGTCACCACAACATCACTGCACCAACACAAGGGAAAGCCCCTTTTTTCTGATGGCTGATGGGGAAAAACAATGCTTGCAAATTTACAATGCACCACCACAAGAATGCAAATGGTATTGTGCAATGGGTGAAGCCTGACAGCATACCATCTGATTGGTAATTATGCTTGTAGTTATTACCTGATTGTAGTTCTTACCTGTATAATTGATAAAGGTTATTCACTTTAAAGTTCAATCAAAGCAGTGGAAGAAGCAAGTAATTGATGTACAATAAATATTTAGGCTTGATAGTGGAACAAATTTTGCACAGACTTCAGAAGTGTTGCTTAAGGTCCACCCCAAGTGTAGTATCTCAGTTCTCCTCCCTTGGACACCATTTTAAGATTGCTCTGGATTTCCTAGTCTGCTTATAAAGATTTACAAATCCAAGTATTTGATTAATTCTCCCCTGTTCCCACCCGAGCAACTTGTGTAAACTGGAGAGAAACTTGTTTCTTTGTTTTAAACTTGTTTTAAACAAACTTGTTTCTTTGTTTTTGTTTTAAGCTTGTTTTTTTGCCTAGACAAAAACTCAGTTTGCCTTAACTAAAGCAGCGTTATAAATAATACACAATAATACGCCAGTGTTCCGTCTGGAAAAATGTGCGGTAGACCGGGTTCCAGTAAATAAGTCTTTATTTCAAACAAGCAACAGTAACGGAATGGCTGGCTAAAGCCACGGCACCCCTTTTTATACAGACTTGCCTGCCGGCTTATAGCCAATGGCGTTTCTTTAATTTTGTCGCCTTTAAGCAGCTCCCTGGATTGGTTCCTAGCGAACCAATTCGCTTTCGGCCTTTCTGGCCAATCAGAATGTTCAACTTGGACTCTTCCAAGTTATACAGAACATAAACCAATCTCCAAAAAACAAAACAAAACCTGAACAAAACAAAATAAAACCCAAAATCAGGCAAAACCTGATTCAAAAGATTTCAGAAGGACCTGGAGCAAATAGTGAGGATGGCATATATGGAATGGGAGGAGAACGAAGGAATACAATGACTCCAAACTTGCTTAAAAAGCTGGTTCATATTCTATACCCTGAATCTCCAATATGGACTGTTTAGGAAGATAGAAATGGGTCCATTTTCTTCTGCATTATTGACTTTAAAAGTCTTCTCCAGATTTTAGAAGACTTCTTCAGGCTCCAAGCATATTGGAATATAGCCACCTTATCCACAGCACCTTGACTTAAGGTGACTACCCAATAATAGTATGAAAGATGACCATCTACCCTGACAAAGCTAAAGGTGCAAGATGGTGAAAGTTGATCTAACTAGTTGATTTATGTAGGGTTAAAGCAGAATTCCTTTTGTTTTAATCATCTGGCCTAAAAATGATGAAAATTGAAGGCAAAGCAGGTACTCATATTCTACCATTGAATGAGAACCAATCTCTTCCATTTGAAGCTGAATAAACAGTTGCCATAGCAAGACTTTTTCCAGCATCCTGACAATTTTAAGGCCTTCTGTACTCTGGATTGGGTACACATGTTCTTCCACTGCTACTTGAGAAATATTTCTGCCAGCAGAAGTTGGTTTAATGAATTGTCTACTTCACAGTTTTTTTCCCAATAGAAATTTCTAATTTAATTAATTTTTTTCCATGGCTGGAAAAACAACCAGAGCACAATCCATAGAAGCAGGAGGAAATAGGAGCAGCAACTGAAAATGTTAATCAGGATAATCTGAAATTTTATAGCATAGCATTTTGATATATTTAAAAAAAATGATCAGTAGCTGCTGTCTTTTCAAACAATGTATAAAAGAGAAACTCCTGATGTTTGGAATCTTGTGTCAGTTTCTCGTTCAGTGATTAACAACATTTTAAACTGGAAACTTGACATTTAAAGGATGTGATATGTAAATAAGGCCAAGATCTGGCTTTAATCACTATTTGGGCATGTTTCTCTTTTTAGTCTAATGAAGTTGTAGAATTGGCAATTGGAGCCCATGAGAGGAGATTCAGATATGCGTTTTGCAAATTTCCTGAATTGGCATCACTGTGTAGGGTCTGATTTTATGATCGTTTTTCTCCCCTCTCTTCCTTCTCTGCCCTTTTCCTCTGCCCTTTTCTTTTCCTCCCTCCTCCACTCGCTTTTTGTCTCACTCAAAATGAATGCATAAAAATAGAAGGGTCTTTTGATTCATACGGTGTCAATACACAAACTAGTGGGGTGGCAGAAAGCAAGATCAAACTGAACTAGAAGCTATTTAAGACCAGCCAGCATCTCTTTTTCCACAAGAGCAATCTCCTAACACTAGGGTTTTATAGAACTTTTGCAAATTTCCTCTGGACTAATGTCAACATTTTAAAAGCATTGTTCCATGTGTGTGAGGGCTGCTTAAATTTTTCCTCTCAATAAAACAGGGCAAAAAAGTGTTTGGCAGTAATATTGCATATATTTTATGCAAAATGTAAGTGCACATTTAGAAATAATAACTCTGAATAAAATATATATAATAAAGGAAAATATTTGTAGCTCAGGATTGAAATGAGGGGTCCTTGGTTCTTTCTTAGCTTGGTTGTTTTCTTGCAGATGTTTTATTATCTAAACAGTTCTGATGGTTTATGGGCCAGTGTACTGATGTTGTTACCTAGCTTGGGTAATGAAACTTCTGTAAGAAAACAACCAAGTTCAGAGAGCAGCATCAAGGACCCCTCATATACAATATGCTTCCAGTGATGGGAAGATTCCTCTGTTCATAGGGTTTAGAAAGCTACTGAGTTGATTTTGAACTAGTGTATGCAGATCCTGCCATGGACTTTATAGAGATATCTAATGGATCAGTGAAGAAATGTCTGTTAGACAAATTTACTGTTTGTACCTTGTAATATGATTTCCTCCCACGCACATCCCATACATATATGAGATCACATGAGCTGTGCAAAAAAAACATATTCTTTTAATTCTGAAACATAATTTTCTAAGTTTCTGAAATTGCATTGTGGCAATCACTGGGTTTTTCTGTCATTTTCACCCTCTTATTTCTTTTTCTATAAAGTTGGGGCAACAATATTGTAACTTGGAGATTAATTTTTCTAAAAGTATTACCTTGATATTAAAAATATAGCTGTAACCAACTAACTGTTAGTTTAACATAAGCTTCTATTTAATATTTAATATAATCTGGAAGCTAACTAATAATGAATTGGCTTTCTGAAATTACTTCTCCCTGAGTTCATTCATTTGCTTAGATGTTATCTGATTTTTCTATGCCAAATCCTATTCTATTAGCCACAATAGCTAAATTAAACCTCCATATCTAATATAATATTACTGGCAGTACAGTATATACTACATGATGTGGAGACGGCCCATAGAATCACCAAGAGTCAGACACGATAAAATGGATGACATCAACATATATTACATGTTGTGGAATCAAATTATCTTTCCTTGGAAACCTGCAGCACTGCAGCATCTGGCTGATGGCTAGTGAAAATCATGTTGCCTCCATACAGAAAGAATGGCCCTCATTTTCCTTTGGCTCTTGTGACACTGTCCTAGGTATTGTAGGATGGCCCATCAGTCTAACCCTAACCCTAACCCTAACCCTTACTTGGATCACAGCAGACTCCAAATTAATCCAATTTAAAGAATCACCATCAAATGTCCATTAAAATTCTCCTTGAAGACATTTTGGGAAAAGAATACCACCATTGGCTTCTAATTCCAAAGCCTCATTATGGTTAGGAAGGTTTTGTAATATGCATTTGAAACTGGTGCGCTGGAGTGATAGAAAATAAGCTGTGGCCTTCTGTGTAATATCCTTTCAGATATTTTAAGAATACTGTCATATTATACTAAGTTCACTCAAGAAGATAGATCCAAACAATAATGAAGAGTGGGTTATTTGGATGGTATAATACTATTGATGCAACTTAAAATAACATTTGGTTTTTCTGCATCTGTATTAGATTACAAATTTATATTTAGCTTGTGATCAAGTACAGTTCCAAAATTCTTCTCACAAGCACTATAATAAACCAGATATTAATATCTCACACTTGTACAATTGATTTCTTTTCCCAGATGAAGAACATTTATCTCTGTTAAGTTTCATTCTGTTGTTTACAGTTTATATCTTTGATCTTTTCCAATCATTTTATTGTTTCCTCATCTTGCTGATTATTGGCTAGTGCAACCTATTTTATCTCATCTGGTAAAATGTGAAAAGCATTCCATCCACTTTGTTGCTCAAGCCTTCTGTAAAAAAATACTGAATAATGCTGAGCCCAGAATCAGTATGCTCCACTAATACCTTCCTTCAATCCAATAAAGAACCTTGATGAGCATTCTTTATTTGCACTGGCACATCATACCAGATTGAGCTGAAATAAGATTGAGTAATTTGTAGCTCAGCTTTTTGTAAGCAACACAACCATTGTTGCAACAATAAAATATAATTTATTTCTGTCCATAGCAAGCTATGTGAATCCAGGAATTAAGATTTCTAACCTGAATTTAGGTCTTAGCTTGTTATATGCATCTATCATTTGAGTATAGTTTTTAAGTCAATCATGGATCCACATACCTGTCATGCTATCTAGTTCCCCTGAAATAGGTTATTAATCATAGATCTCAGGGTAGCTTACCAATGTTTTAAGAAGATCCAGATAGATTATGGTTAAGACAATCTCATAACTAGCATGGATGTTTTTATAACATTTCCTAGGAAACTGCCCCTTCACTATAGTCTATCACACCACCTCCCCCTTTGGAGGAACAATTAATTATAGTGTTATCTGACCTTAGCAAAATGACTGTGATGATCTGACCCTGACAAAATAGTGTGATGTTGTGGTAAAGTGAAGGTGATCATTTATGTTCCTAAATTTCATCACAACTTTCAGGACATAACAAGGGGATCTAAAGTACAATATCTGATGCGTATCAGAGAGTCTCTGAAAGCCAGTAAGATTTTATATATGATAATTGCTGAACTACCTCTCCATTCCTATCCTGGGCTTGTCGTAGGTGCCATATTTTAAACAGAGGTGGTTGTTCCATATTAACAATTCAAGCGGTGGGAAAAACAAGTAGCCGTCATTGGACACTAGCCACGAGCAGCTCTCTACAAAAAGAGCTGCTGCGGCTCTGGTTAGAACAGACTTTCAGAACTAAATAAAAGAGCTGAAGTTACGCTGATCTCTGAGTCTCATTCCCGCGAACC
>BHFT01074109.1:0-21862 GCA_004320025.1 Laticauda laticaudata | reverse complement strand
TCCAGTCCTCTGGTAGTTCCCCGGTGCTCCAGGATTTTTGAAAGATATGGTGCAGTGGTTCTGTTTTTAACCATTCCTTGCTCTTTTTGACTGCATTCTTTGCAAGTATCTTTTTTCTGTATACTCCTTATAAAATGTCTTTCTCTTGGACTCATTTTTGCTGCATAATTATACATGCATTTTTTTATCCAGAGCTTCCTTCCCTTCATCCTTCCACCAAGTATCTTTCTTCCTTCTTCCCATTAGTCAAACTCCATGCATTTCCATGACATTATTTTTCTGTGATCCCAAGTAGCTTCCATATCCTCTTTCCTTATGTACAGTTTAGTTAAACTTCTTGGAGAGTAATCTACTGTACCTTCTCATACTATAAATGTTCAAATAGAACTCCAATTCTCTAGATTCTGTCCATTAGATATAAGCAAATAAAAGATTGCACTTGACTGGACTTCACTGTATTTCCTTAGACTTGGACTTGACATCATTCTTGCCAAACTAAAGATAACATTTTCTACTTACTGGATATATTCTGAGGATAGTTGTGGGCTGCTACCAGTCCTGGCTGGTTCTAGCAAACCAGTAGTTCTAACCATTAGCTGCCCCCCACCCACCCATCCCTAGCCTATCCTGTCCTATATTTTGTTCTTTCTGGCTCAGCTGATTTGCACAGCACAGCTGATTTCCATGCATCAGCTGTTCTACTTGCTGGAGCTGCCTTAGAAGGTGAGCAGTTGATCTTCAAATTGCTGTATTTTGAACATGAAGCACACACTCACAGAACCGGTTGTTAAACTGGTTGCAGCCCACCACTGTCTGAGGGATTCTACAGTATGGCTACCCTGAACTTCTTCCTCTTCCGCCATCCAATTTGGGACTGTGCAGTTTCTTAATCTGGGCCTCTTGGTGATATAATTTGATTTATTTATTATTTATTATATAAATAAAATGTAATTTGATGGAGTTTATTTTCTCCTCCTTGGGAAAGCTCTGTGGTGCCCTATTTGTTTCTCCAGGTGCATAATCCATCACATATCGTTTGCCCTCTTTTACTCAGTTTTTGAAGCAGTGGAAACTCTGTATTTAAAATTGACTAAGAATGTCATGTCTAGTGACAAGAATCTTTATTTCCATATAAAATACCTACAACAAGTACACAATTCTATTTCTATGCATTAATGACCGAGCAGGCACATGGGAAAATCCAAGATTTTAATATCGTCAGCACATAGATATTGGTGGCATTTTTAGATTTGTGGAGCGAACAAACATATTCTTATTTACAGATGAGAATTGTAATTAATTATAAAGTGATGAAATGCTCTGGGATGACGCCAAAGTGAGGGAGGGCTGAAAGAGCATTTGAGAGTTTTAAATGTGAATGTTAGAAATAAATTTAAGAGTGAAACAAATACTTTAAGTTAATTTGAAAATCAAAACAAATACTATATATGTTAGTTTCAAGAGGAAAAAAAATGAATGAAACTGCAAGGATTTTGGAAATTATAAGGCTGTGGGTATAGATGGTGTAACTGGGGAAATGTTAAATGTAGGATGTGATTTGTTTATGGATAGGCTGTTACTGGTTTAACACGTGTGTAAGGATTGCATCTGTGCCTAATAACTGAAAGAATGTCGTCATTATTCCTTTAGACAAAGACAAAAGCTGTTGCGAGAGAATGGAAAAATTATAAGGGGTTTAGTTTTTTAAGCTTGCCTGGGAAGATATTTTCCAGATAAGAACAAAACTCAAAACAAGGAAGTGCAGTCCTTTAATATCACAGATTTCTGCTCCTTGGCAAATCGTTGAGAAATATTTGAAAGTGAAAAAGAAAGTTAATTGTTGATAGTACTACTAATAGTTCTAAATATCTTTATTGCCATATGACACACATACAGAATAAATCAGATAGAAAAGATGTGGCTGCTGGGACAAGGAGGGAGGGGGGGAGGAAGGGAGGGAGAGAGAGAGAGAGAAATCTCCAACTTCTTTAAAACTAAACAACCAAATCTGTAATTTTATCTCCTTTTTATCATAACCAGATGTTATGATAACCTTAGATGTTTTGACATGGCCAATTAACTAATCAATAAAGTTATAATAATTGGCTAAGAGTATTTCAAAAGCAGCACATAAATCAGTTGTACCACATGAATAGATCACACCAATCACAGCTTTTTTATCATCAGTTTTTTAAAAATCCATGTATGTAATGAGTACATATTAAAGGCACTAGAGACATTTATTTGTTTTATGCTATGTTGGAACCTACTATACCTTGGACCTTCTTTATTGCTATATGAGCGCAGAATAGCACTGTAAACTTAGATTCCATAAAAGAGATAAACATTAGAATACATGGACAGCAATGATACTTTTCCCTGATGAACTGACTTAAATAGTCTCAGTGATCTGGAGAGAAGAGCAGTCTGCAATTAAAAGGATGGCAACTTGCTGTTTGGAAGAAGAACATCTGGGAAAACAGCTGGTTACAATTTTAAGCTCTTTTTTTGAAACAATTTATCAGCATATTACAGGGCTTTGGATTCAGTACTGATGGAGCATGGTGCAGATTTTAAACATTCACATGCAAAAACAAAATAAACACACACAGAGATACACATACATACATACACAAGCAGAAACAGACCCCAAGTGTAGATTTAATTTGGTAGACCCCCACATATCAACCCTTATTTAGTGTCACAGATGCAGGCGAGGGAAAGTGATGAATTATGTTGGGTCATAAATTGTGCATACTCAACTTGGCCCACTTTGTGGAAAAGGGATCCAGAAGATAAAACAGTGTTGTTTAATATAGGTATATTATATATAGGTATATATATATAACCTTAGTTCTGTTTCAGTAATGGCCCTTGTATGTGTTCAGTTGTTTGCCCCCTCCCTTCTGATATGGCATCATTTCAAGATGTTATACTTGAAAAGGAAAATATATTCAATCAATATATATGAAATTGAGAATGTTCTCCATCCTATGAGGAACAGAGCCTGCAGCTCCAACTTTGCATCACTATGTGGATACACTTAATACACTCGAAAGACAGAAAATAGCTTGTGGGGTCCAACCTGTACATTTGTAGTTAGGAATTTAGAGTGGGATATGAGTGCAGGCTTGTGTAAAGCAGTCTAAATCAGAAGAGTAATGGGTGTATGTGTCTTTCTCACTCTGTGTGTACATGTCTTTCCAGTAGAAGCCAAGAAAAGTTGGAGATGTGTTTACCCAAACAGACAGTTTCCATGTGTGTTCCTTACTGCATGACTAAAATCTAACTCAATTAACAACTTGTAATAGTAATGCCAAAATGTCATATGGTGGAAAACCATATTGCAAAATGCAATGAAAAGGCATGATAAAATCTTATGGCTGACTATGTGTTAAGTTTATCTTTGTCCTGAATCATTCATTTCCCTCAGAAGGTCATTTTAGGTAAGCCTCAGCACCAAAATGAAATAGGTGATCGAATAAGATGACTAGAAAGTCAGATTCTGATTAAATGTTAGGAAAAAAATTCTCAACAGTAAGCTGAACAAATTATCAACAGTGAGCTCATGGGTTCAAGCAGATAACTGACAAGTTCGTTTAAATTCCTAATTGATTAAAGTGCCCCCTCCCAACTATGAAAATTGAAGAATGGGTAATCAATCTGCCATTTTCAAGACCTTTGATTGATTGCCTAAGACAATCAGTGCCCTACCTAGTAGCTTGATTTTGATCTGATTGATGGGGTCAAACAAATCTATAAGATTTTCATTGCTTCACTGAGATGTTCCAATAAGTCCAAATTGGCAAGCAAAGTAAGTTTCAAAAAGCTATCCAAAACTTCTTACTGATATTAAGCTCTTTGTACATAACAAAGGCAATATTTGCCAGAACTCAGTTTGTTTATGAAATCCACATTGTTGATTACTACAAAATACAATTAACTTACCAAACTTGATTGTTTTCCAAAAAGCTAAGCATAGTGAGATCAGGTCCTATTCAGAAAACACCATCGTTGTAGATTCATAAATCAAAACATAAGAACACAAAACAAAGCATAAAGCTGGTAAACAATCCCATCCCAAAAGTCTGAAATAGTTCAGCCTTTGTTAATTTCTGTAAAGGCTATTAGTGAGGAAAGCAATCTAACTTTTAGAAGAAAAGTATTCCATAGTATAGGACACAAGGTTTTGGGAGATAAAGGATTCTAGCCTCAGCCTCCTTCACCTCATGAAAAAGATGCAGAAGAGCAGCAGCTGAGCTAATATTGGTTGGAGTAAATCAGGACTGTCAAACTCACAGCCTGCAGGACGGATATGTCACATGCTGGCCACACCCACACCCAGTTTAGCAAAGGGGAAAAAATTCACGATATGTCATTTGATGCCAGTGACAATGTGAGTTTGACACCCCAGGAGTATATGGTCCTGCAATCATCTTACTATATGATGTAGGAAAAAAGCAGACAGAGCTGGGGGCAGAGTCAAACATGTCATCAGCTTAGAATTAATACATTGCCACAAACAATCCAAGACCAGCTACTCCTGATTTCTGTTGACTCTTATCCAGAGACAATTTACTATTGAACTTTAGTTGGCTAGATTCTTGTGTATAAGCCTGAGCATTTTGAACTGCAACTTAACATATGGTCTTGATCCTTTTGCACCTGATATTTAGGGCTTTATACGCCAAAGCCAACATTTTGAATAGTACCAAGAAACAATGGGGAAGTAATTCAGAAGCCCATAAAATAGGTGTTAAGTAACTGACACCAAGTGAGTTGATGCCTTTTGTACCAACTGTACTTTCCAAAGAACCTTCTAAAGTGGGGTTGCCAATCTTTTGGACCTCAGGGACCACCAAACTCATAATTTTAGATCCCAGGGATCACTAATTGGTTCTGTGGGTGTGGCCTAATTTATGGGTTTGTCTTGGTAATCATGTGACTAGTTGGGGATGGCTTGTATGTCAATACTATAAATATTTATATAAATATTGAATTTTTTATTAAAAAGCAACTTTTACCCAAAATCAGGCAAAGCAGGCAGATTGAGTTGCACACAGAATCACAGATTCACTCAGAAATCTATCTGCCATTGCTTAGCTCAGTCTGTCACATAAAATTTGCTAGCGAGCAAACTCACAAAATTAACTCACAACATACCACGCGAACAAATATTGATTTTTTTTATTTCAAAAAAAGAGCAATTTTTACCCAAAATCAGGCAAAGCAGGCAGATTGAGTTGCTCACAGAATCATTCAGTGATATATCTATCTGCCATCGGCTAGCTCAGTCTCTCAAATTTGCTTGCTATGAGTCTGCACTTAATTTGCTTGCAAGCAAACCTTGAGTCCTAATGGAGGTTCGGCTGTGCTTAAGGGCCTGTCACATAGGCCGATGGATGCAAAATTGGTGCAAAACGTATGTAAAAAGACACAGCGGAATAGAAAAATGTTCAATCGCATTAGTTATCCGCATCTCAAAGTGCCCCGAGATTTGCATAAGCTAGAGCGGACAACGAGCGAAAGGAACGGAATTGGGGGGAGGACGTAGCCAGGATGGAAATGCGGATGCCTACACTCGAAGCCTAGCGAGATGGAAGCAGATGGAAGGATGGCACATCCCCGGAGGCTCTGTGGGGAGCACATGAAGTGGACTGCGCCAAGGAAGAACGGATGCAGAGCGGATTACCAAACGGCATGAAAGTGGATGCAGAGGGAAGCTTGCGGGGAAGCCTAGTTGGATATGCCTTGCGGATGGCAAAGCGTTTCAACGTGCGCATGCGGGGAGGATGCATTGCAGTACAGCCGCGCGTGGATATTAACAGGGATGCAGCTCGCAAAGTTGTTTCACCATTCAGAGGAAAGACCTGCTGCCAGACACAGCTCCAGCCAGCCAGCAGCCAGCCAGCCAACAACGGCATAGCGGAAGAAGAGAAAGCCTCTTGTCATCTGCTGGCCGCCCTGGCCAAGAAGGACAGGGCCACCATCCCATTCCGCCGTGGCCCTGGCTCTGCTTCTGGTGGGGGCTGTCTGCTGCTTGGGTTGACGTCTTCTGGTCTGGACGCTTTCATGCTGGCGTGCCTCCCTGGTGCTGGGGGGCTTCTGCTGGGGGCTTACTCTGCTGGCACTGCTCTGGGTCTGGGGCTGCTGCGGGTGCGACTCTTCTGGCGCTGTCTTTCGGCGGTGGTGGCTTCTGCTTGGTGCTTACTCTGCTGGTGCTGCTACCTGGTCCTGTGGTGCTGCTGGTGCTGGCTGAGGTGCTCCTGGTCCTGCTGGCCTGCTGTTGCTATCCTGGTGCTCCTGGTCCTGCTCAAGTATGCTACTGGTGCTGCTGGCCACTGTCCTGGGTCCTGGCTGGTGCTGCTGGTGCTGCTGGTGCTGCTGGGGCTGCTGGTGTGCCTGGTGCTGCTGGTGCTTACTCTGACTGACTGACTGCTGGTGCTTACTCTGCTGCTGCCTGATCCGCTGTGGTGCTGCTGGTGCTGGATGCGTGCTGCTGATCCTGCTGGTTCCCTGCTTTGCTGGCTGCTGCTGCTGGTGTGGTGGAGCAGCTCAACGACCTAAACCTCGAAGCCCCTCTGATGAGGGCCCAGATAGGCCTGCCAGAGGGAGGCAAGAGGCACACAGCAGACGAACGAGAACGGGAGAGGATGGACAATACATCCTCAAAGAGGCAACATGAGGAGAGGTTGCTGGACATGGCTGAGGGAAACGAGTATTCGTTTGGTGGAGGCACAGGCTGCTATTGAACACCAAAAGAAGCAGGCTGGCTCTGGAGAGAGAAGGCGGAATCCTGAGGTACAGCTTCGAGGTGCTCACTCATCGCGGTGGGAAGCACCATTGCACACCTGGTACGGGCAAGGCTATACTCAAGAAGATCGTGGCAGGCCCGGTCAAGGCTGATTGGACAGAAGACCTACATGATGCGCCAGAGCTGTAAGCTTCTTTGGAGGGATGAGATCCACCACCGATGAGCAGCCCTCTGTCTACCCTTTCCTCTCTAGGCCAGCCCACAGAGAGCCAGTCCTCTTCTGGCCAAGAGTAAGCTCCTGTGGTCCAGGCCAGGTATCTGGTAGAGCAATGCCACGATGGAGTGACCTCCCCGACAGCTTGACAACTCCCCGTGTGGAGTCTGTGTATGTGGTAGGACCCCCTGATGCAGTGGAAGCAAGGAGAGGGCAACTTCCCAGACCAACATCCACCCCCACGTTTCCACCTCCACAGAAGCAGGCAGAGAGGCAGACCAGAGAGGCAGAGCCACACTGTCCTGCTTGGAGATCAGGGAACATTCCATACAGAAGCAGGTCGTACTCAGTCAGCTGGTACACTGGACATAACCATCAGCCAACACCGCAAGCCTTCCTCACCTACGTCAAACCAGACCCTCGATGGACATGTCGAAATCACAGTACAAAGGTAAATCAAAGGACAGGTTCGACGCGTCTTTCTACGACAATGACCTGCCAGACCCAGCTGAACCTGCCCCACACGTCCAGGTCCTGCCTACCTCACCCAGGTGAGTGTCATCTGGCCCTTCCAAAGCTTTTCCACAGGCCCTCACCTCACCAAGGGCTATTGGCTCAAGGAGCTCCCAGCAGCACAGGCAGCCCTTCCCAGTCCAGGCAACAGGTACATCGTAGCCACCGGTGCCACCAATAGCCACTCGGATGCGCACTGGACGCCACATGCGGAGCCACTGCCCAGTGCTACTCCCGAGCGGCCACGAGATGCCCAGCCCATGCCCAATCGATGCTCAGATGAAGACCAGAACAGCGCCCACTACACTCCTCGCTTCCTCCACCCACAAGGCCTAATGAGCCCGCCTCAGAACATCTGTCCACTGACGTATTGGGCTGGACACCCCATGTCGCGAGGAAGCAGCTCTCACTCACAGGACTGAGCCCAGCTTCTCGAGAGCTTTCCTCCACCCACCAACATCCCTCTGTTGTCCTCTCGGGGCCAGGCAACCCCAATGGCCACTCAACCAGCATTCCAGCAGCAGCCACCTCCACAGCAACATGGCACCTTCACCCCTGAGACTATGGGCATAGCCGTCAGACTGACTGAGAAGAGTGCCAAAGACTGTGGGTGGGCTGACCATCCGGTGTGTGTCCGAGTCAGGTTTAGTCCGGTCTCCAGTGACTGTGAGAGGATCTTATCTCTGGACGACTGGGTCGCTTTTGCTTTTTACAGTTTGTTATTAATAAAGATTGATCTTTGCGTCACACACTTGCTTCATTTATTTATTAAATAAAAGTCTTGGTGGAACTTTTTAGAAATGGGTTTATAGCCTTGGCATGCTGTGGGACATGGGTAAGGATAGCTCCTGGGCATGGCTAGGCGATACCTTTGGGATGGGTAATACTTGTGGATGGGCAGAGGATACCTTTGGGATGAGGTTAATTAAACTGTGGGGATGAGGCAGGATACCTTGTTTGGATGGGGTAATAGCTGTGGAGTGGGTTAGGATACCTGTTTAATGGTTAAAGCTGTGGGATGGGTTAGGATTACCTGGGGATGGGTAATAGTGTGTGGGATGGGTTAGGATTACCTGTGGGATGGTAATAGCTGTGTGGATTAGAATAGAACCTCCAGTGCAAGCATAGTTGGGACTGTATGGTCCACCCTCCCAATGCCACACCTTGGTCCTTTATTATCAATAACAATGTCATCATTGATCCACACATGGCAACATAAACACAACTCTTTATTAAATGCCCTGTTCATTGTAGGGCCACTCAGCATACATGGCAGAAATCTCGATAAGTGTGATGAGACATGCTCAGGAAGCATCCATATAAGCATTCTACCATCCTGTCTCCACTCCATTTGCTTCAGCTGGGAGTTGCCCAGTGTTTCAGGAGGTTGCGCTGCTTCTTGCCCTTCATGTGAAAGCTCTGTTGGGCGCTTGCACGCATCCACTAGTATCTATCAGGTTTCGCCCTTGCCCTCCTCAGCTCAACTCAGCTTGTTATACAGTCAGTACTCTACTGTTCTGGCGATCCACGCTTCGGACCCAGAACATCTTCTTGCGACTCCTTTTCTTTGTGTAGAATAGGTGAAAGAGCCTGTAGAAGGCTTCGCACTGTTGTGAAAATGGGGCTATCCAAAAAGGAGGTGTGTGATGATCATGTGGGAGATGACTGGATCTGTGGAAGAGAAGAGCAAGGAGCAAGGGCTACAGAGGTCGCACCGCTCAGTGCTTCTTTTTGCATCCTCTAGGAATCCGCAGACCTCCTAAATATCCGAGATTACGACTCCCCTCTGCGAACGTTTTTTCCATTTTAATGCTTTGTATGCGAGCTGCTCTGCTTTCATCTTTCTCCGGTCGTGCTACTATGGTTTTGTGTCCGTTCCACGTCCGTCGCTTCCTCCCTGTGTCCGTTTTCCGCTGAAGCGAAGCGAGTTGCGCAGATGCACAGTGGACTGCTAGCGGATAATAGAGATGCGGTAACGGATGACAACTGGATGTAAGAACGGAAATGTTCCCACAGTATGTGATGGATGCAGAAACGGACACTTGGATACATTTTCCGCTCAAAAAAGTTTTTGTGCAGCTCAAAACTTTTTGAGCGGGATGAAAGTCAATAGACGATGACTGGACAAATAGAGAGGGTGAAAACGGATGCAGTGAGTAACAGAACGGAAGCATCGCCGTTAACGCAACGGTATGGCAAGTGTTTCTCTCCTTTTTTACATTCTCTTTCCATCTGTTTGGCTGTGTTGACAGTGGTCGTTAGCGAAAGCCAAGAAATTCGCAAGCCAGAAATCCAACCATTTCCTGCTTCCTAGCTAATCTAAATCTCCCAGCACAGCAGAACAGATGATGGTCGGAAAAATATCAACTTAGCAGATAAGTTTGCCGGTTAAGGAGTTAGTGGGCAGGGAGGGTTCCCATGGGCCATGTGGGCTGAGCAGCCTTGTGTTTCTGTGCAACCTGGATGAATTGCTTTGGGAATGAGATTTCTCTGCGGCCCACCAAAATTTTCTCAAGGCCCACCGTTTGGCGACCGCTGTTCCAAAGAATATTGCAGAAGTCTAATGCAATGGCAATGATGGCAGGGGTTACTACAGCTAGAACCACATGGTCAAGAAAGGGTTGCAACTGGCCCACAGCAGAAACTATTCAAACTTCTCCTCATCACAGTCTCCACATGCCCCGTTCAGCAGTAATCACAAATGTCCAGGAGGATTCATGGATTTGTCCCTGAGGGGCAATGCCACTTTTCTAAAAGACAACACTGATATTGACGGACCACTTCAATGAACTAATAGTAACTTAATCATTACTGAGTTCAAGCAAGGTGGCCTATTTCCTTGCATCCAGACTCTTGACACCAGGACAAATTTCCATTCCATCGGTGTCTCTAGTTGCAATGAAAAACTCAGTCCTGCTATCCTACTGATGGATCTGTTACTGCCTCAAAAAAGTTGAAAGTGTAATTTTGAGGGGAAAGAAACCACTGAATGATGCTTATGTACTGGAAAATTATATGTACATACATATTTGCCTACCAATCTACCTAGGCATCTCCAACCCCCTTCTCTTCTTATTTTTTATTTTTAAGGTTTTTTTAAAAAAAACTTAAATAATTTCACTACAGCAGCAGGGTATTGAGTCTCTGATATTTCATTTTTCTAGAGTCGAGGTATGATACAAAAATGAATATTTCTTGTGGTTTTTTTTTCCAGGTTTATGATGTTTTTCCCCCAATGGATTCTGTTTACAGGATCAGAAAGCTAGTATCCCCAGTATCTCTTTCACATATTTCAAGTTTTCCCTCTTTCTGCCCTCCCCCCAAAAAACCCTCCAATTCTTGGCTTTTCTTATGCATGAAGATGAGATTTATACCTACCTACATACAAGATTGAGGCTTTTTCTCTCCCTGGGGTTGAAGCGGGGGGGGGGGGGGGAAGGAGACCAAGAGACCCCCAGCTAGTTTAGACCAAAGACAGCTGCTCTTCCTTCTCTTGGCAGAGCTGCTGCTGCTGCTGCTGCGAATATCAGAGCCTGGGAAGAGGCTATAAACATGGAGAAGGAAGAACCCATTGAACTGAAAGAACAAACTCTACGGACCTGTCTGACACAGAGGTCAGGAGGTCACCGGAGTCTGGTGGAGGCAGTAGAGCAGATTGGGAGCTTGCGATGCCCCCTCCAACATCATTTAGATAAACAAGCAGATGGCAGGTGTCAATGGGGACAAAGAGCCATCTGTACAGCAGGGACTGTCCCTTCCATTCTCTCACAGGCTACTTCATTAAACCCTCACTTCAGAGTGCCTGTGCGTAGCCTTTAACCAATGGGGCCTCCCAAAAGGACCCTCTCTCTCTCTCTCTCTCTCTCTCTCTCTCTCTCTCTCTAACTGCCTGCATTCTGCTCCCTCCTAGATAGCTTTTTTTTTTAATATCTTCCATGCAGAAGACGTAAAGTAAAAGAAGGCAAGGATATAGTTTGCTTGTCTTTCTGGATCATGAGACAATATAAGATTCTTTTCAACAATGTTCTCCTTGGCCACTGGGCAGCACAGAGAAATAAGTAAAGCTGATGCCAGCTGCTAAAGAAGGAAGGAATCTGCCTTTGTGGAAACTGCCTCAACCTGCCTCAATCAGAGATGGAGGCTCTACTTGGGATCACCCCCCACCATAACACCATCCGCTCAGCATGAAGGGGTGTTTTTGTTCCCTTTTGTTTAGCCCCTGCTTTCATCTCTGTCAGCCTTTCCATTCAAAGACTTGCATTTTTAAGGATCAGCTTGCTGTGGATGCCAAATAAACAGGCCAAAGCCTCTCTCCCCAAATATAAAGTTGCATCAATGATAAAATAAGGATGGCAAGTGAAATGCTCAAGAGCCGTGAGCACTGGAACTTTATCTTAGCAGGGGCAATCATGGAACTCCTGAGGAAAAACTTTGTAGAATGTTGCTAGTTTTCCCAAGTGGAAATCTATCTGCACTGCACACTGTCTGCTGTGTTTCTGAAAAAAAACAAGGGTGTGTGTATATTATGTTCTCACAGAAAAAAAAAGTGTCAGGCATAGAATGTGAGTGGGAAAGGGAGGGGTAGTTCTCTTGACCACCTCTCTGGCACCTCTTTGGTCAATTTTGCTTCCCTCACCTCCCCTGCAGATCCTTATGGAAAATGCACCTGGAATGCTTAGCTGTCAGCTATTTAACCTGAGGAATTCTCTTTCTTTGTAGGGTTTTCTTTGTGGTTTTTTTTTGTTCTCCTCTGAACAAAATGCAATTTATATAGTGCAATGGGTATTAAATGGGATAAAATCAGAGAGATGGGATCTTTGTAGCTATTCATAAAGGAAGCTTTGTCCTCATTAGTGTGGCAGGTGGCTCAGAACAGGACCATCCCAATGGTGAAATGCTTTTCAGTTGGAAGGCTTGCCTTGAAGGGTAATGCATGGAGCCCAATTGGGAACACTGACCCTTGTTCAAAGAGCTTCTTAAGGCTGGCATATCTTTCTGAGGTTTGTACTTGTTTTCATCTTATTTACAACAACCCAATGGAAGGCCATCCATTTGTCACTTTCTCAATCTGTATTGTGGGCGGGGAAAACTGCTGATAGAAATCTGCAAGCCCAAAGCCCTTTGGTTAGAACTGGACATCTTTGAGATTGCAGGGAGGAAAAACATCCAAATATATCATACTGGATTTTTACTGTTTTCCGTAGACTATTTTTTTTTAAAGAAAGTAAGTTGGACTCTGGCTTTTTTAAAAAAATAGGTGCATATTTTTGATTGTTACAGGAATGGGCACCAATCTTGTTTCAAATATGAACTTGATGTGTATGTGTGGGTGTTCACTAGGATGTTGATATGGAGGGAACATGGGTGAAACTATGTGTTGTCCATTGAGTTGTAATTTGATGGTCCAATTTTGAAATGAAAAGCATAAAAACCAAAATTCAAGACCATTCTTACATCATGTTCCCAAACTGGATAAGATAAGATAAGATTGTCTTAATAGACCTGAATGGCAGAGGCATCTGCTACAAGCCAGGATGATATCACACTGGCCATGACATCATTTATATGATATCATCATAATACACATGATGTCACTTGCTCCTCAGATGTCAGTGGCAGTAGTGCATAAAGTGGAAAAGTCTAATTTGATTATAAAGGTCATTAATTTGGAGTGGGAGCTGATCAGTGTGGGACAAAAAGTTATCAGTTATTTCTACTATTTTACCACAATAACATCAAATTATGATTTGAATCAATTGAATCAACAAAATGCTATATTTGATTCAGTGCTTGTCTTTACACAAAATGGTAGGAAGGGCATCCAATGGATCTCAATTTCCTGAGGGGGGGGGGAACATTTTTATGGAACTCAGAAGATGACAACACCACAACCAAACTTTAGAACTTCCTATGACCAAGTAATTCCCAAGGACAGCTAGTTTTGCAGATACATATAACATTTTAATTTGTTTGATTCTTTGCTTGAGAAGGCCATGCTGTAATAGGACACCCCAAGAAGTAATGACTGCTGGATATGCCTGGCAGACTATGAGCTTGAACAACTTGCATTTCCAGGTTCTGGTCAAAACAGGGAAGAACTAAACTAATAACAACAACAACAAAAAAGAAATGTTGTAGAAGACCATGGCTTTCATTTAACTCAGAGGTTACCAAGTAAAGCTGCCCCAATGTAAGCAGAGAACCAAGGATGAATGTTGTAAGCAAGGAAGTAGCCATGATCAGATTCTCTCAGCAGAGGACACTGATCACATCATTTTGGGCCCAGCAGATCAAAGCAGAAGCTGCTGAGTTTTTGGCTCCCAGAATTAAACTCTCTTGTGGGGATTATGGCAGTGGTGGGATTCAGCCAGTTTGCATCACTTTGGGAGAACTGGTTGTTAACTTTCTGAGCAGTTTGGCGAACTGGTAGCTGGAAGAAATCATTGGGGCAGAGAACCAGTTGTTAAATTATTTGAATACCACCACTGGATTATGGGTGCTGTAATTCAAACCAGAAGGACATTGAGTTTTGGAAGACTATGTCAAAGTGAATTTATTTCCCTAATTCCCAAATAACCAGTCCTGCTTACAAGAGCCTTCCAAGTTAAAACACACACACACGCACCACCACCACTACCAACAACAACAGAATATTGTTTTCTCTTTCATCCATTACAGCCCAGCATCTTTTTCTCCCAGGGCCCTTGAGACAATTTCAACCCCAGAGACCCCAGTCAGACATTGTAATCACTCCTTTCTCTCTCCTCCCCTTTTTATTTGTTTAATTCAACTGGAGAAAGGGATGCCCTTTCTCCTAAATCAAGGGCTGTCTGGGGAAGCACCACAACAGAAGGAATATCACTCCAAAGATTCTCAAGCTCTTGTGAGCCCACAGTTTTTTTGTCAGTTTCTTTGGCAGATTTATGTGGATGGCCCTGACTGGACTGAAAGGGCAGGGAGGGAATAAGGCAGAATCTCAGCCCATTAGTAATTCCCTGCAGGAAAGTGACAGGACTGATGACATGGCTGAAGATGGAGAGTGGGAAGAATTCCCATACAAAAGGCAATGGGGTTGCTTCTGCCTGAAAGATTCCTTAACAGGAGCCACCCAGTTTGGGCCCACTTATCCTTTCCACAGGAAAGAAACATGTTCCATGACTGTCAAGGAATGGACTACATCCAAAACTGATGAGTGCCATTAGGACAAATGGCAACCAAGCCATTTGTTCATAAGAGAAAGTGGGGACAAAGATTGGATGGTTAATCATTAGATTTCCCAGAGGGATTTTGTTATTAATATGATAAGAAACCCAACAGAAAAGCCACTTTTTAAGGGTGTTCAGTATGTTCATACTGCAGAGGTAGTAAAGATCTACTAACTATACTGTTTTGTTGCTTTTGCAATGGCTGTCAATACGGTACCTTGGTTTTTAGTCATTCTCTATTCCAGAATGCTCAGTTCCTTCTCAAATTGCAATGCCCACAGGACAGTTTAATTCTGGGAGCCAAAAATTCAACAGCTTCTGCTGCTTTATCTACTGGGCCCAAAATGATGTGATCAGTGTCCTCTGTTGAGAGAATCTGATCATGGCTTCTTCCTTGCTTACAACATTCACCCTTGGTTCTCTGTTTTACATTGGGGCAGCTTTATTTGGTAACCTCTGAGCGTTTCTTGAAACCAATGTTTCTTAAACATTTTTTAAAAATCTGAGTACCCCTTCCCATTTTAAAAAAAAGTTTTTCTTTGTATGAGTCATATTTATCAATATTTAAAATTAAATTTGCCATATTTGGGGTTTTAATATTATTATTCAACACAGGCTGGCAAATCATTTTGATTTTGAGAAGGTGTTGAGCAATGCCCAGAAGTTCTAGGACCATATGTCAAGAAACGCTGCTTTAAATTAAGGTCACTTCAGGCTGACACTATTTACAACCCCTCAGATTCAAAGCTGCTGAGGTACAAAGCTACTTGGTCTTCATTTTCACTTCTGCTGGGTTGAAAGATGGAGAGCAATAGCATTTAGGCTTATATACCACCCTATAGTTTTTGACAGCACTGTCTGGGCGGCTTACTTTCCTTCCACAGGAAAGGAAAAAGAAAAAAACTGGAATTTTTCACATCAACAATTAGGTCTGAAAAAGAAGGGGGAAACAGACAATATCCTTGCCAATTTCTCCCCTGCTCCTTTCAGATTGTTTCCAAATCCAGGATGAAGAGGTCCTGTTTATTTCAGAACAACCCCTTAAGATAATTTCAACTACATCTGTAGCTAATTTGGAACCTTCCAAACTATAGATAGTCCTTGACTTACAACAGTTCATTTAGTGTCACAGTTATAACCTTTGCAGCATCCCCATGCCCACAAGATTAAAATTCAAATGCTTGCAACTGGTTCATCATACATATGACCATTGCTGTGTCCCAAGGTCTCGTGGTACCCCTTTTGCAATCTTTTGACAAGCAAAGTCAATGGGGGAAGCCAGATTCACTTAACAGCCAAGTAACTAACATATCAACTGCAGGGATTGACTTAACAACTGTGGCAAGAAAGGTTGTAAAATGAGGCAAAATTCACTTAATAGATGTCAGATAACAGATAACAGACAATCAGAGTTGGAAGGGACCTTGTAGGTCATCTAGTCCAACCCCCCACCTAAGCGGGAGACCCCACATCATTTCTGACAAATGGCAGTCCAATATCTTCTTGAAAGTCTTAAGTGATGATGCTCCCACAACTTCCGAGGACAAGCTGTTCCACTGGTTGATTGTTCTCACTGTCAGAAAGTTTCTCCTTATTTCCAGGTTAAATCTCTCCTTGTTCAGTTTCCATCCATTATTCCTTGTCTGGCCTAACAACAGAAATTTGGGGCTCAGTGGTGGTCTACCTGATGAATTGGCTTTTCTCTAGTTCTGCTCTGGCTTCTTTGGAATCAAAATGAACCTACATTTTATTCTGCACTGTTGCAACTATATAAACTTTATGAGCTGCTTATGTTCCATAGATCTGAAAGCCTGGTTTGTTCCATCTCCTGTCTTGGGACAAGACTTTCCTGGTGGAAGGAGCAGAAATAAACAAAAATAAGTTCAGATGGTGGATGCAGTCGTACAGCCAGAGTCCTATCCCTTTGTCTAGGTGACATTGACCCACACTTATATCACACTATTTGTTCACCATCCTGATTGTGATAAGCTTGATAAGCTGAATATGTATGGAGACTCTCAGTCATCCAGGTCATGGTTGTCCTAAAGGCACTTTTTCAAGAGGCAACTGGACTTTCTGGTTTTTCTTTGAAGATGTTTTGCTTCTCATCCAAGAAGCTTCTTCAGCTTTAGAGCTGAAGAAGCTTCTTGGATGAGAAGTGAAAGATCTTCAAGGAAAAACCAGAAAATCCAGTTGTCTCTTGAAAATGCACCTTTAGGACACTTGATAAGTTGATTGCCATCAATTGATATGTCATTTCACTTCATGGGCTTCTAAATATTGTATAACATGGAAAGGCATCAAAATTAGATCGTAGCCTTGATTTCCATGATTTTCTTAAATCAATATTTTGTTCTTCCCAATTTTATTCTGTTTCATTGCATCGCTCATTGGATTTGAATTATAATAATTCTATCATTGGAGGGTTTTAACTGCACAATACCTTTGATACCCTTTGTTAGCAGGGATGACTACACTATTTCTTTGATGATTTTTTTTTGTCTGCAGTAAAACAGTTGTTGCACTACCGATGTGAAGTGAATTATTTTATCACTGATTCCGGGAATACTGGAATTCAGTCTTGACATTTCTGCTTTGACAGCATCAAGTTTGCCTTGAATTATGCTTCTGACATTTCACATACTCGTGGTGTAGAGTATATTTGTAGTATCAAAACTTTCCTTTTGCATCTGGTTCAGCAGCTGGTTATCATTTTGGCTTTAATCCAGTTATACTGTGGGCACTACTTTTACTCACATTTTCTGGATACTTTCTGATCAAGAGAGTTCTGCAATCCCACAAGACAGACACAGATTCAGATGATAACAATTCCTCTAGACTGCAGAAAAAACAATTACTACCAACCTGACTTCCATTGAGGATCTGTATACTGCGTGAGTCAAAAAGAGGGCTGTGAAAATATTAACAGACCCTTCACCTCCTGGACATAAACAAATACTTCCCTCAACACTGTCCAACTAGTTACTAAGTTTGCATGACTATTACTATTAATCTTCTCATTGTTCCTTTCATCCATCTCCTCCCCCTTGTGACTGTATGACTGTGTGTTGCTTGTATCATGATTTATATTGACTATTTCCTAGTATGATTTGATTGCTTATTTGTACCCTATGTATCATTAAGAATTGTATCTTATGATTCTTGATGAATGTATCTTTTCTTTTTATATACACTGACAGCATATGCACCTTGTGCATTTAATCACACTTGGCCAGTAAAAAATCCATCCATCCATCCATCCATCCATCCATCCATCCAATTCATGTTCCAGTATCTTGAGTTCTATATCACATTGTCATTGTCCCAGTTGTGAATGTTCATTTGATTTTCTGGATAGCATATTGCAATGGATTGCCATTTCACCTGGATTGTATCTCCTCTGTACTAATAGTATTACCCAGCTTAGTAATAAAAAGACTGTAACCAAACAACCAATTTGAGGAAGCAACAACAACACAACAGTTCAACCCTGAGCTACATATTTTCTACTTCTGGTTTGTATTTATTCTATTCCTTCACCTACAATTTGTTTATAGGGAATTTCTTCTCGAGATTTATACGACCAATGGCATAACTCATGTGCAAACCCTTCACAGCTGCAAGGTAACCACCAGTGTTTTGCTAATCCTTAATTAATCCACCAAACATACCAGTCATTGTTTCCAAAAAAAGAATGGTAATCAACCATTTGGTATTTATATTTGATTTGTAGCATGGATTCTACTATTTAGCACAGCACAGCACAGCACAGCACAGCACAGCACAGCACAGCACAGCACAGCACAGCACAGCACAGCACAGCACAGCATAGAATTAATAGAAGTGGCATGGCATGGCATGGGTTTGCATGGCATGGCATGGTGTGGAATAGAATAAGAATAGAATAGGGTAGGGTAGAGTAGGATAGGACAGGACAGGACAGGACAGGATAGAATAGAATAGAATAGAATAGAATAGAATAGAATAGAACAGAAGGATGGCATCTGGTTCAGCTGCAGATGACTTCAAGCAAGCCAGAATATTCTTAGCTTCAGTTCTATATCTACAACAATCGTAAAAAGGCTATGCTGCCATCAAACTTTAAAAACAAAACTCTGTTCAGGATCTATTTCAGTTTTCTTAAAATACTTTGGATTGTTTGTGTTGTGGATGTAGAATAGAACCATAACTCTTATTATTTTCAGCCAATGTAGTCATGCTGGCTAGTAATGATAAAAATTACCCCTCAATAAAGAAAGAGTTCTAGATGGGGAAAGTTGATCTGAAATTTCACACTTCCTTTTTGCACAAAGAGGGAAGATATAGCGATAAGAGGGAAAGGAAACTAGCTGAAAATAGAAGGAAAAGGTGGAGAAAAATTTACTTGTATTATGCCAATTAGGGAGCAACCTAACAACACAGCAAGGACATGAAATCTTTATATATAAGAAAAAATAAATTTGAAGAGGGAACATTTTTAGAGGGGGAACAGCAATATTAATTTTGCCTTTTTTTATTCCAAGTAGTCTTTCCCCAAATTATTTATCTCCCTCTTGAAAAAATCAAAATATGTGTGCCTACATTTTTCAGTTTATTGGGCTAGAAACCATTTATATTATTATTTAAAGCATCCCTACCTCATTTGGTTACAAAGAATTCCAAAAATGTAGACCATTTGGTAGAGAAAAAATTGGAATAGATTATTATGCAGCTCTTTATTTCATCTGGGTTTTTTCGTGTTTGCTTGGAAATCTGCTCTCATCTCTAAAATGTCTTTTACCAGGTACACACCATACAGATACATATACGTACATTCTAGTATTTCAGAGTATCAAATGCACACATTTGCACATAAATAACCACAAAGGCCGGGATCCCCAATCTCTGGTCTGTGGACCAGCATTGGCCTGCAGCATGCCAGAAACAGGGCCGTAAAAACAAGCCCTACCCACAGGATGCAGGCAGCATGTGAAGCCATGCCTCCTCAGGTCCATAGAAAAACCTTTCTCCACAGAACTGGTTCCTGGTGCCCAATAGGTTGAGGGCCCAAGAGTGTCTTCCTATAAGAGAACACTTCTTTGAACCTACAATATGTTTCTCCATCAGACAAGGGCTGCCTATTTGGCATGTGATAACCAGCAAAACTCTTCAAATGCTTTGGAACTCTGAAAAATCTATTTTTCCTGCACATCTACTTTGGGTAGACTGTGCAGTAGAAAAACATGCAGTAGAATGAATACTTCTGTGGTTTCCTTTTTGGTAAGATTGCTCGCCTGCCACACCTTCCTATCCCATTTTCCTTTCACATTCAGTCAACCAACAGTAGCATGTTTTTGAAAACAGCTTAGGATCTTGCAGCTGAAGAGAACAAAAGAAAGAACTGAGTTGGTTTTACAGGACTTTGTAAAATACATTGTAAAATACCTTGGAAAGATTGTAATAAGATGGAACTCAACTTATTTGGGGCAATGTCTTTGAGAAATTACAACTGTAATTTGGAATATATGTTAAACATGTCTTTCGTTTCCGTTGTAAAGTAACTTATATGTTATGGGATATTTCAGCAATGTAACTGGTTAGAAATTAAAGCTATATTACCCTTCTTTTAGATGCCAGATGCATATGTTATTTTTCACTGTCACTATATCGTAGACTCTCTGATCTGGGCACAGGACATTTTCTTGAAATTAATGACAAGCCCAATTTAATGATCCTTGACTGTACTTTGGTTCATCAACTCTTCTCAGCTGGTTATTCATTCCCTGGAAGAATCTTGAGTTACAGTTATTAATCTCAGGTAAATTACCCAAATCAATTAAATTTACCCACTTAACGTGTAGAAAACTCTGATTGCCATTCAGAGATTATTATAGGGCTGTTTGTAAAAGATTATATTCTAAATTACATAGAAGTAAGCTAACTTTACTAGTGTAATTTGCATGAAGAAAAATGCTGAATTTTAAAATCTTGCTATATACTGATATGATTTTTTAAAAAATCTGTAGGGTTTTGTTTGTGTGCAGCTAGTATTACCTTCAAATGATATTTGTGTGCATGTGTGTTTGTGTATGACTGTGACTCATTGACAACCTCCCTGCATGTAGAAGTTAGATTTGTCCCTTCAAGTAGGACGAAAGGTCTCCTTCCAAAACTTAAGAATGGCTTGGTGAAAGGCAATTTCCTGTTTTGTTGATGTCCCTACCTATCACATAATAGAAACAGAAACAATGTAGTAGATCAGACATGATCTATTCCCAGAATTCCCCATGTGCTGGCTGGGGAATTCTGGCTGTTGAAATCCACCCATTTTAAAGCTGCCAAGGCTGAAAAAGACAGAGTAGTCTGTTGGAGCCACTGAAGAGCTGTGCCTAACTAGCCAACTGTTCTTTATGACAGAACTGCCATCCTACACTGAGCTTCCCATGTGTTATCTGCCAGTCTGCCAATGGGGGTAGGGAACTGGACAGAATGCAGGAAATAACTACTCATTGTGCCTTCCAGAAACACCATCTCAAAGTTAAAGCCCCAGGAATGGAATGGCTATCCTACCCAGTGGTGGGATTCATATTTTTTTACTAATGGTTCTGTGGGCATGGCTTGGTGGGCATTGTGTGGCTTGGTGGGCATGACAGGGGAAAGATACTGCAAAATCTCTATTCCCTCCCTACCCCACTATCTTGCATTCCAGCTCTGTTCTCCTGTGCAGGGCAACAAAAGAAGACCCAACCAATCAGCTGGGACTCAGGAGGCAGAGAATAGATGGGGGCANGAGGTGGTATTTGCTGGTTCTCTGAACTACTCAAAATTTCCACTACTGGTTTTCCAGAACTGGTCAGAACCTGCTGAATACCACCTCTGATCCTGCCTGTCATTGAAGAGATGGTTACCAAAGCAATCTGTTCAAATACAATTGGACAATAAGGAGTATCAGGGGAAGTTAGCTGGGGAAATTAGGTCTGGCTTTGTTTTACTGTAATCCACTTGGCTTTTAGTAAAAGTATACCTTTCACCACAAATGGAGTTGAAAGTCTTTCTTTGCTAAGGGACCAAGTTGTAGCCCCAGCAAAAGGAGATCTACAGTTTCCACATGCCTGAACAGCATCAAGATAGAAAGGTCCTTCCTTCCTTCCTTCCTTCCTTCCTTCCTTCCTTCCTTCCTTCCTTCCTTCCTTCCTT